>JANEYF010003717.1:32500-225000 GCA_029963845.1 Rhamnusium bicolor | reverse complement strand
CGGTAAATGTTTTAATCGGCTGAGGCATCTGATTGCTGCTTTGCCGATATGCATTTAGTTTATTGTTTGAACACGACATCGACATGGGGAGTGCAAATGGCACCTTAACTGCTTTGTTAGGGCAGATCTAGACTTTGAACAGGGTGAGGGGGGAGTAACATGACAAACACATCACACATTTGCGAGAAGGGCGTCATAACCAATAAAATAACAATAACGAGAAAATGGCGATTGAAATATTTTGGGAAAATAAAACTTCAGTAACTTTTTAATCCTCGTTTTAATCATTGTTAAAAAACTAACGAAATTTTGCTTTGGTAGTAGTTACTCAGTACCGAAAAGAGCTCAACGACGACGGGTATTTGGAATATAAGTTCTAGAGGTTATTTTTCCGGTCCGAAATCGCTTTTCAGAAATAACGTACAACGTCAGAATGATGACTTATTAACCCGCTTGTATTAGCCTCACCTGTATGTTTGCTTGCTTGCTTGCTTGTTTGTTTGTTTGTAACCGACTCTTTGGACTCGATTTTGACCCACTTTAAACGGACAGATTTAATTGAAACTTTGTACACTTACGAAGAACAGGTAACAATACAATAATTTGATAAGTTTATATCATTATCCTGATTAGGATCGCCAGTCCTTTCCTCACATATCCTCTGCGTGAGAGCAAAGGCTTAATATGTAAGTACATTCCGTGATTGTCAGATAGCTCGGTGGTCGAGCGGGCTAAGGCAGTCGACGCGAAACGACGGACTCCTCGTGCGTGAGTTCAAATCCCATTGCTGAAATTAAAAAAAAAATTTTTTTTTTCAGAAATATCTGTTGGATCGTAATATGTTATAATATCAGCATCAATAAGCAATATAAATATAGTTTAAAACAACTAAAAAACACGCTTTCATAGCACATCAAACTAAAAAGTTAAAAATAAATATAGTTTAAAAAAACTAAAAAACACGCTTTTAAAGCACATCAAACTAAAAAGTGAAAAATAATTATTAATATAAACTGAAAACAATAATGAACGAAAAATACTAGTATTATTGTGAAAAAGCGTGGGGCGCTTTGTGCCATATTTTTCGTATATCGAGCAACCCACGCTTTTTTCACAATAATACTAGTATTTTTCGTTCATTATTGTTTTCAGTTTATATTAATAATTATTTTTCACTTTTTAGTTTGATGTGCTTTAAAAGCGTGTTTTTTAGTTTTTTTAAACTATATTTATTTTTAGTATAACATTATATGTGCAGGGGGTGAATATCTGTACCAAGACGGTTATTTAAAAAATGAGCTCTAGTGGTTGATTTTTCTTGTCCAAAACTAATTTCTTTTCTGTTTCCAGAAATAGTCTACAACGTCAGAATCTTGTTTTATTTAATATAACACATTTTTCATATAGGGGTAAATATCTCATCCCCGGCATTTATTTGGAATATAAGCTCTTGAGGTTATTTTTCCGTGCCCAAATCGGTATTTTTCCGGGCCCAAATCGGTATTTTTCCGCTTTTCGGAAATAACGAACTACGTCAGAATGACGACTTATTTTTAGTAAAAGTGTGTAGGGTGAATATCTGGACCAAGACGGTTATTTCAAAAATGAGCTCTAGTGTTTGTTTTTCTTGTTCAATACGAATGTCTTTCTGTCTTCAGAAATAGTGTATAACGTCAGAATTTTGTTTTAAGTAATATAACACATTTTTCGTATAGGGGTGAGTATCTCATCCCCGACGGTTGTTTGGAATATAAGCTCTTGAGGTTATTTTTCCTGTCCGAAATCGGTATTTTTCCGCTCTTCAGAAATAACGTACAACGTCAGAATGACGATTTATTTTTAGTAATACTATATGTGTGTAGATGAACACCAAGACGATTATTTCAAAAATGAGGTCGAGGTTGTTTTTTCTTGTCCAAAACGAATATCTTTGTTGTCTTCAGAAATAGTAACGTCAGAATTTTGTTTTATTTAATATAACACATTTTTCATATAGGGGTGAATATCTCGCCCCTGACGGTTAGTTGGAATATAAGGTCTTGGGGTTATTTTTTCATTCTTTATGTAAATATTTTTCCACTATTGAGAATTACTCTACAACGTCAGAATTGCATGTCTCGAATATGTTAATTGTTTTATATAGGTTGGAAATTGTAATCGTGGTGGTTATTTGAATAAGTTGTTTTTCTTTTTATAAATCATGGTTTTTTTCTGTCTTTGGTATTACATAAACGTCAAAATCATGTGTTTTGAATATATTATCGATTATTTTGCGTAAGTTATTTTTAACGGGTAATATTCTTTTCCCCAGCACCCACAATTTTTAAATTTCGTTTTAATATGATATTAAGAATATTGCTACAATTTTGATGTTCAGAATTTATCTAAAAATGATGTCTCAAATAAAAGTAAAAAAAGTTTTTTACATTCGTATATTCTACTTATTTGGTCAACTGTATAAATTTAAATCTCAGATTTAAATCTAAATCTAACTTCAACTACATACCCAATGCAGCCTTTGGATATATTTTCCTCCAGTCATTTTATTAGCTGCTTATGCTCTTCGTTATATTTAGATTCTAATTTATAATTTTTATTAACAGACCTCTTTCTTTATGGTGGGAATAATTTAGATATAATATTCCTATATTTCCACGACCTATTTGCATTCACAGTGTTTTTAGCATCATATTTTCTTTTATGCGCGTTAGTA
Source organism: Rhamnusium bicolor (assembly GCA_029963845.1). NCBI lineage: Eukaryota > Metazoa > Arthropoda > Insecta > Coleoptera > Cerambycidae > Rhamnusium > Rhamnusium bicolor. Next base: position 222,287 of record JANEYF010003717.1, on the reverse strand, counting down.
TACAAAAGAATCTCTTTATAGGAGATAAGATAAAATATAAGATCATTTTCAGTGTAATTTTTAGGCATCTTCTTCCCCAATAACTCTGATAGCCCTTCTGTTAACAGATAATTTTTCCTTCCTAACTTTAAATATTATTTTTTATTGAAACAGGTGTTCTGATTATATAGCTAGTACCATTAAGTTCTATACCATAAGTATTACGCTCCATATTATAAAGAAGAGACATGGCGACTATTTTTTTTGTAACTAAACTGATACCAATCCTCTATAACTTATATATTTATGTTTTCTAAGCACACACCGGGGGCACACCGAGACACACCAAAGTACATCGCCACGTGCATAATATATTAAAATACCCCGGATCGAGTTCATCAAGAGAAATAAAAAGAAGTGTAAATATTATCATACAGTAAAACCATGTTTTAAATGGATACAACAACAACCTACCGATAATATAGGTATTATACAGAAACGAATGCACAATTATATATTTTTGTTGATAACTAAGCCTGGTCAAGGTCATTAATCCTACAGAGACGTACTGGGTATGCATCATATCATAATACTTGAATAAGTACAATAATAAAAACAAAAATATTTTATATATTGTGATGTATGTTTTTGTACTATTTCGTTCGCTTTAAATTCTTTTTTTATATATTTCCTTATATTTTGTAAGCTTAGTGCTGCACATTATTATTAAACTGTTAAATGACGTTCACACATGTACATTGTATATCTAAGTGATAACTAATAATAAATAAATAAATAAATAAATGGAAATAAAGTCTTCAACACCACCCGCGTAATTGTTTTGCCAGTACACGCAGTTAGTCTTTTGCTAGCTAGTAAAAGTGGAAATGTTGGTTTAACAGGGTCGAGTACACGTACTATAACATTTAAAATAGATTTTTTTTTATAATCTGTCGTCTCGTCAACACATAACCACAGCCGTGTATTTTTTAATGCACATTTAATCCTATTTACAATGTCTTCACGAACACTTGGTACATATCTACGTAACGATGAAGGACTTGGTAAATTCACCTGGGGATTGTATTTATTCCAGAACTCCCGAAATGCTGGTTTATCTAATATGCGCAGGGGAACATCACAGGCACTCAGCATTAACAGTAAATCAAACATAAACTGAGGTTCCAAAGAAGACACGCCATTTTTTTATTTTTATGCCGGTTACTATAATTGACATGAATTTTGCAACCGTATTTATTCCAGCACATTAAGTCTTGATCACAATCTTTACAAATTATTTTACATCCATCATAGAATAAATCCGGTAATTCACCGATAAATTTATTCACTTTATCAGCGTACGGTCGTTTTCTACTCTTTACGCTCAACATTATTTATTATTTATTAGTACTCTATGCATCGACCGACAGATAACAACTGAAGTGTGTCGTGTCATCATCATCGTAAACAAGCGCGCGATGGCATTGGTATTGCGCCCGACCCTAAATCTACCATCGCTTGGCCAGGCTTATTGATAACTATTCTTTAGTGAATAATGAGTAACCATCTCTTCTCTTTAAGTCCTTTGACAAGTACTCTATCTCCTTCAAGTACATAGCTCTCGATTTGGGGTCAGATATAAAGAAGTTATATTGATACGGAAACCATTGTGGTTGATATAGGGATAAGTAAGAATAAATAGAGGTAAAGTAAGGATAAAAAAATAAGTATAAAATAATGATGACCTGCTACTTTTTTAGTCATTTGATTTCATGTAGTAAAGGAGTAAACATGTATACATGTAATATTTGCAGTAAGACGTTCTCTTGGCTTAGTGCTCTAAGCAGGCATGTTAATATTCATAAAATCATATCTTTTCAGCGTGATTTGTGCAATAAAACCTTTAAAAGAAATGATAGCTTAAAAAGACATGTGCAACTAGTCAATGATGTGTATGGTCAAGAGCCTATATCTAAAAATATTAATCATTCGCCTAAGACGCTTAAAAATGAATATCAAAGAGAAAATCATAATGTGTTATCTGTAGCATCTGAGAAGACGCAGTCATTCACGCAACTTACCGTGAGATCTTCTATCCATAGTAATTAAATTACTTTGGTAATCATCAAACTCTAAAGAAAATGAAGACTAGCAAAATATAAAAGTAGACCTCGGCCACTGACCCCAATAACCTAGTTGAACATATAAGAAATAACATTAGGCTAGGCCTAGAATATCATATATACATAAATACCTTGCGAGATATGGGTATTATTGAATAAATTTTTATTGTTTTATATATTTTACAGTTTGTTGTATAGCACTCGTTTATTTACTTTTATAGACATAATATTTTTTCTAATTAAAATATTTTATATCATAAATGCAAGTGAAATAAGTCTTTCCCTGTATGCAATAGAAAATTACTGGATAGTGTGTGTATTTGTTATAATTTTTACTCTACTTACTAATAAATTTCAATAAGAATCCATTTTTTAATAACTCCGGCTACATTTTCTCGTCACTACTTGTTTAAAGCATAAAGTTGAGGGGTGAATTGGGCTTTAAAATCTATGATGTATAACCAATGTTTTCTTTCGATAATATGATTTACCTCTTCTTATTATGAAATATAATAAATAATAAACTTCGTATTATTAGTAGTATAAAAACCTGCATCGGTATATAAAAGTAATGAAAAATGCTAGTAAAATATGTTTATTAGCTGTCCCACAATTACAATTATCAAAATTTTAAATTAATGATTACCTTCAAGTACAGAGACGTATTCGATGAAAGTTACACTCCTACCTGTCTAATGAAAATATTTGCTATGTCGAAAATTAATAATATCTATTTACTATAATAATATATGCTTTGATATTTCTTTAACTACACGTGAAAGCAAAAAATATTAAAAATGTCTAAATAAGTAATAATTGTATGTTAATATCTGAAAATTCATAAATTGACCAGTCGGTGTTGGTGGAGAACAATTTTAGCTATCTCTCTGATTTCCTTCTTAATATAATGAAGTCGTAAAGAATAAGTTTTGGCTGGATATCCTACATATATAGCTTTATTTAATTTTTAATCTATTAATTTTTTTATAATTACCTATCACGACTGAATATATTTGATCTATGAAATTAGTCTTGACCCCTCCATTTGTAAACATCCCCTGTATACCAAACTGTGATTGTATTTTATACATGTCAAGTATTTTATATTTTCTATCAGTCTCGTGCTCAACTTGAGCTTCAAAATTAATTTTAGTGAAAGACATTATTACTGTAAAACGCCTTATTAGTATTTAGAAGTGATGTGCTCTCCTTTCCCTGATTGATTTCTCGATTTTTAGGTTCTTTTATTTGCATTTAGTGACGTTATCATGTATTTACATTATTTTTTTAAAAACGTCTAAATTTTAAAATAATAATTATGGTGCATCTTGTACATTTATACTCTAAAAAATATAACGCCGCTTTTTGATGATGTGTGTAAAAGTTTGCTTATATGTAGCCCAGAAGGTCGAATTTTTACTATAGCAATAAAATAAATGATCATTCTAGGTCAATGTATTCATTTAAACATATGATTCCTCCGCGCTTTTTTAACCGTAAGAACTTTTATTAAAAAACATATGCTTTAATTGTAGTAACTGGAAAACAAATAGCCATCTTTTATTTTTACTACCTATACCTGGTGTATCGCTCTCATATATTGGATTTTAGATCATAAATACATGTAACTGAAGTAGTCGCCTTTAACATTATTACATAGTGTTATCCAGGGTGCCTCGATCTCATATATTACATATAATTATTTGACAGAGCAGTAGCAAAAAAATATTAACAAATTCTCAGAAACTTATATAATTAAATAATTTTAACTAGAAAGATATACGATTTCATCCTATATGTATATTTAAAGCGACAAGTCTTAGCTTCTCTTAACATGCAGATTTAAGAATATATCAGTGATCTTTGACTTATATAATTAACAACTTTTTTTTAAACTCCGTCATTGGTCGGGACATCTACAGCAGCCATCTTTTGATATATAATTAAAAACTTTTTTTAAACGTTCTCATTGGTCGTGCTTTAACAAATTCCTGGAAACTTATATAAAATAATTTTTTAGCTAAAAATACATATGACGTCATCATATATTTACATTTTAAAATTACTAGTCTTAGCCTGTCAACCTGCAGATTTGAGAATATAGCAGCCATCTTTGACATATATAATTAATAACTTTTTTAATAGCTCTCATTAGCCGAGACACTTATGGGAGCCATCTTTGATTTTATATAATTAATTACTTTTTTAAAAGCTCGCATTGGTCGCACCTACTAGTAGCAGCCATTGTTTAACCCCCAGATCTACGTCATCTGGCTCCACCCTCTTAGCTACAATCTTATAAGCCTGTAGTATTAGCTAAAATCTCCCACTCCACCGATACTAAAATCTTAGCCCCTCCCCTCAGTGTCTAGGACTAAATCGAAATCGATGTTGAAAATTTGGGTTTTGACGTAGTCCCATAAGTGCCCATGTATTTTCGTTTGTTACCAAAAAAGTTAAAATTTTTTCCCATGCAATCCCAAAGGGTCAGCTTGAGTTCATTTCGGTACTGTTTAACTAATTTTGGTAATGAATGTATTGTTTGCTAATCGAAAAATATAATAATTTTTCCTTATTTGCAGAAATAATGAAAATAATTCTAAACAGATTGAACCAGGTACCACTAGGAACACGACTAGCGGTAAGCGAAGTTTACAGGTGCCCATCTAAACGAGCAATACTCTCCACCGCAGCTTTAGCGATACTGTAATATGCTAGTCTCTTGTCTGCTCCTCTCAGTGTTCTGAACTCTAATGGAGTTCGTATTCAGCCTACATTTATCGCCCCATCGTGCTGGCAACAGACGGGCGACTATAAACTGTGCATACCGCTAGTCGTATTTCTAGCAGTCTGGCTCGATCTATATATGTATGATTCTATTTTGGTAATAAAAGAATATTTTTGTTAGATATGACTATTGAAGAATTTCTCCAATAAATTTATGTAAATGTGACTGTAGCTGCACAACTGTTAATTTTTTGTATACTTGTAACTTAAATTATTAGCCGATTAAAACACAAATGAAAAAAACAATTTTTGTCAAACGTTTTATTTTTAAAGCTTTTCATTGGCTTGATGAAGTAGTTGGCTGGGACACGCGATCACAAGTGTGACTAGATAATTTCTCCTTCGTCCTGCGTGTTCGAATCCCGCTACCGGCACTGGCAATGTCCATGGGAATGGATGTGTGTATGTCTGCGCTTTTTCATAAGTGTAACCCTCGCCTGTGCGACTTCGATTTTGGATTCGGGGCTTGTTTAATTTTTGTGGTGTTTATGTTTATGTTTCTTATATTTTAAAAATACATTATAGAGACGTATCAATTTTACATAGTATTGCGTTTCTTTTTTGCTGGTATCTACTTTTATTTTCTTAGGTACATTTTCTTTTTAGCCTCTTCTGTTCCATCTTATTTGTCTGCTTTTCTTTTCTTAGGCACTTTTTTTATTCTTCTCTTCTTTTTTCCTATCTCTCTCGTCGTTCTTTTTGTCTTGATGTTTATGTCGCAGATTTTGATAAGACTATCACACTTTTTGAGAATTTGATTTTTTATACAGAATTGTACGAGACCATTGTATATTTTTTTTGGTCAATTTTCAGCGGTTTACGAATAGTGAAATGTGTTTTTGATCTTTCTTTTTTTGATCGAATGGCTGTTTTGAAACCCGCGTCACTGTAGCTCGTTTTATAGAGAAATTGGAAAGGACTTTCTTTAGTAACCATAATGCTCATTGATGGCATAGATAATAGTGTAATGTTAATTGAGGAAGCTGAGTCAGTTAAATACCTCGGAATTATAATCGACAGACATCTAAAATGGGACCTACAAATAATCCATATAATAAAAAAATAAGAAGTCTATTGGCAAAATTCAAAACACGAAGAAATTATTTAGAAATACCCCAACTAAATATTCTCTACTATGCACTGGTTCAGTCACACTTATCATATGAAATAATCGACTGGGGTGGTGTCAGCAATGTCTATCTAAAAAACTTAAATACAGTACTGAAATGGATTCTCAAGTTAATGTATAAAAAATATATGACATCCAACTGAAACATTCAGTGAAACTAAGAAAATGGATATACGACAATTATTTTGTCAAAAAATTTTAATGAACGTTTTAGAAACACGATATACGGGCGAAAAAATTATTCACAAAAAATCCCCACGCAAAAAAATCTATAGGACAAAAATGTCGCACAGCCCCAAGATTTTTTGACATGCTGCTATCTAGTATTAAAAAATTAACAAAAATACACTTATATAAACGGAAAATTAAGCAATGGCTAGAAAACACTTAGAGGGTGCTCATACACCAAATAATCGACTCAAATACATTGTGGTTAAATTTATTCAAATACAATACCTACCTCCCAGGTAGCAAGAGCACGTGAAAATGACGTGAAAAAATGGTCACCGAGTGACGAGAAATGACTAGTTGAATGACGTAAATATGACGTGAAAATGTCCTCCTAATGTCTTGGACCGATGACGTTGATTACTTGACGTTAATTTCACGTCATTTGTTAGACGTTATTTTGACGTCTTTTTTCAGGTTATATTTGGTACCCCCCTCCCAGGTTTTCAGTAATACAGATAAAACTATTAGTATTTAGTTTATACATATATTGAAAAAATATATTACTATATAAAATTTATGTTTATATAACATATTACATATTCAAAAAAATAAATGTTTATTCTATCTTACTATCATATACTAAACTGTGATTAATAGGTATTGCTACAGAATTTTCCTTAAACGTCAAAACAACACATTTGCCAGGTATTTCACTAATAGGCCATACTTTGAGTTTTGATAAGTTTTTAACAACAAAAATGTTTAATTCACTAGAAGGATATGAATATGAATATAACTTTATCTTTCACCAGGGTTAAACTATAACTATCTGCTTTAGAGTGGCTTACTATTGACAGTGTTACGCCATGTAAATTAAGTTTTGTAAACTGCTTATGCCATCTAACATTCTCGCAAGAAATAAATGGCCCTCTTGAGTGCTGAAGATTTAATTTGATGTCAGATTGACGACTGAATTTAAAAATTAACAAACCCTTTTCCACAAGCCGGCGATGAATCTGCTGTAGAGGATTAGTTGGAGATTTCAGTAACATGCACTTAGACTGTAACGTAAATTTTCTTTTTATCTATGAACGTAAACGTCGTAAACGCCTGGGAATTCACAGTGGTCTGTGGTAAGATGGACTGCGCGCGCATAAGCTGTACCTACACCGATTGGTTAATATTAATCACGTTGTTCAGAACTTCGAACGTAGTTGCGCTCATGTCTGGTTATATAGCGGTACTTTTGAAATCGATGGGATACAGGGTACGAAATTTATATCACAAAAATTATATTATGAATGGCTGTGACGTGCAAATATTAAAAATATTCCTAGAAGTAATAAAATATTTGTGCAAAAATTATATAGGCAAATGTTTTGCTTTTGCGCAAAAACAAACTAAAAACAAAAACAATATTTTTGCATGCCTTTGATTATTCTCTTTGGAAACTGTTAAAAAAATACAGGTAATCCTGTAATGATGGCAATATGTCACTTGCGAAAATGCCGCTTCGTTCCATATTGTATATGACTTTGATATATAATAATAGCACCGAAAAAAGACGTCAATATGACGTGTTATATAACGTGATATGCAGCACGTCATTTTAACGTCATTTATAGGATGTCATTATGTCGTCGATTTTTGGTTCACTGACGTTTTATGACCAGTAATCACCAGATTTTGACGTCATTATGACGTACCCTTGCTACCTGGGCTGTTACATAATATTGCAATACCAAATAAAACTTAACAGTAAATACAATATAACTTACCTACCTGTGTATTCCTGAATAAATTCATAATTGAAACTATAAAATGTACAGAATATTCTTCCGCGATTTTTTATGTAGGTCATTAATCTAAATTCTCCAATGCCAAATATCAACAACCGTAACTTTTTTAACCTTTTAAGCAGACTTGCACATATACAGGAAAGTTTTTCAATTCTAATATATGAGATTTATTAGTTTATAAGTTCCGGGGATGCATTTGCCGAAATCCACTATAAAAGTGAATGCTGCTGTGAATCTCTTGTCACCTTACAACAAGCACACTGTGTTTAGTGGGGGAACTCATTATTTATTTATTCTTATTCCTTATTATTCTCATAATGTTTTGTATCTATAACTGATGGTAAATAAACATTATTTTTATTATTTCTATTTTCGAAACCATTAATTTCTTTAAAAATACTGTACATGTGATATCTGTGAAGTTTCAAATGTATTACGTTATTAAAATAAAATGTTTTTTGGTGGTTGGAAAAAACCTATAACTAGAGAATTTTTTAAAAATATTAATAATATTAAAACACGGTATGTATTTCATTTGATATACATTTTAGAAATAATGTTGGCTCCAAACAGGAAAAAATATAAAAATAATATGTGTGTGTGTTTCGGGTTATTGACTGCGGTCGTTTAGACCATTCACCTAACATCTAAAAATAATAAAAAGAGGAATAAACTTATACAAACTATAAATTTGAGGTTATGCATGTTATTTGATGCACCAACTCTATTGTGTTGATGTTTGATATTGTTCGCTGATTGTGATTGCATATAAAACTACAAAGATTATAGATTATAAAGCAAATTATATTAATAGAATACCATAAATTTAATAACATTTTTCTAGATCTTTTACTTTTAATTCTTATAAATTTTTAATAAAGTTTGAGGGAGTTAATTTGATTAAAAGGAAGTATATTGACTTGTAATGAGCAAGTACGATAAGTATAAAATATTATGTTTTTTTTGTGGAGAGGAAATATTATGATAATTCTTAATATTCGTACTAGCATTGTTTTTAACAAAATTCAAGTCAACTTTGTTTATAAACATTTTCAGGGAAACCCTGAAATTTATATTACATTATGTAGGTATCTGCAGAACTTTTCCCATATTTTACAACTCTACCTTTGCCTAAACAAAAACTGAATTTAAAATATAAATTTAGAAACCATTATTGAGCAGCACACTAATAGAAGTAAGGCATCTATAAATAATTTGCATCTTAAGTGGATGGAAGTGAAAAGTCTGAATGTTTTCCACAAATTCTCGGGTTAATTAGAAGAGTAAGAGATTGACTTGCAAATTAGGCACCCAGAATTGATCTGCTGTAATCATTAATTTTGTATATTCTCGGTATAAGTAAAAGTCCGTATGTCAATTAAATTTTTGTCGAAATTTCGTTTGATGCGAATCCAGGACTAAGTAGTAGTAGTTGGGAGGCCTGGCAAGTATGCCAAAAATTTATCCTATTTACCGACCCCCTACCGCACCTTCAATCCTTTACTCCATTTGCACCTTCTCCAAAATTCCTCGACCTTCTGATGCAGATCAGCATATTGTTTCATGAAAGGTAACTCAACTCTTCTCATAGAAGCGCCTCGGTGTCGAAAGTATCTCCCTTCAGTCGCTCAAATACTTCACACTGCATCAAGGAATGGTAGGAGTTTCCTCGCTCTATCCTCATCTTGAACATATAGGATCTTTGTCAACATCTATAATATATAGGCATCTTCTAATGGTAATGGTGAGGAGCTGACGCCTGGCAAGTAGATCGCAGACGGGCCTTTTTGACCAAGCTCCAGCTGTCCTGTCAGCAATATATTTCTCTTGCTCTCTCGTCGAATCTTTCCAAGATCAGGATGTCAGAACTCCGATTAAAAGATTGAGTCTTTCGACTTGTCCCAATAACCAGGCCGATCTCGAATTGTTCGGCCCTGTCACAAAATCTCGAGTTTGCTCACAGACTCTGTTGGTTCTCCAATGCTTCCTTAGTGTCTCGTGGGCCCACTCATTGAGAGTCGGTGTGACCTATGTTCTTGTAATGCCTAACATACGCTCATCCCTGATGCAGGGTTCCTCGGCTCCAAGTTTAGCCAATTCTTCCGCCTTCTTGTTACCTGGAACCCCGTTCTGTCCAGGGACCTACACCAGTCTTGGTTGTTTATACCTGGCAAACTTTTCTGGGGCGTTCCCGCACTCCTGAACCAGAGCTGATCTCGTCCTGGGGGAGCACACCGCTTTTAGAGCCGCCTGGCTGTCAGAATAGATGTATACCATCTGTTTGGCACTGTTCCTTACCTGTCACCGCTAGGATGGCTCAAACCTCTGCCTGGAAAATCGTGGTGTACGGTCCTAGAGCAAAGCTCTCCTGCACTCCTTTGCCTTCCAGTTGCATTCTTGCCTAAGAGGACGGTCTGGCGGCTACACGAGAATCGTCTGTGTAGTACACGAGAGAGTCCGGAGGGAAGTCAATTCTCCCTTCACTCCACTGTTATCTACTGGGAATAGTGAGAATATATTTTTTTCCAACCTTAGCTGGTCTCTCACTTCTCTCACCTTTAGGGCAGAGATAGAAATTTCCCTCTCCGACAGTCCAGTTGCGTGACCTTCAGCTAGCCCTACCTGAACATCGCCAGCTCCCAGAATTCCGCATTATGCCATAGCCTCCTAGGGAACCGTTGACAGGCCTAGAAGAACCTCCAGAGCAGCTGTTGGTATCGTCCTCATTGCGCCAGTGATCTCTAGGCAAACTAGTCTTGCCTAGGTATCTTCTAGGTTTGCAGTGTCCTGTTAGAATTCCGATTAGATAATTCAAAGTATTTTGACTCCGACCGAGTAACAAGGCCGATCGTAAGTTGTAATTTGTTTGTTTGGCCCTGTTATAAAGTTCCGGGCTTGTCTGCAGTCGCTGCTTAATCTCCAGTAAGTCCAGTGTCCACTCATTAACGGTGGTAGTAGGTTCAAATCCGACACAGAGCTCCTCGGTTCCAAGTTTAGCCAGTTCATCTGCCTTGTTGTTCCCTGGAACCTCAATGTATGCGTCCCGGAACCCATACAAGTCTTACCCCTTCGTGTCTGGCAAGTTCTTCCACACTCCTGAACTAGGGCTGACGTGTTATTTTAACATGGTGTTAATTTTTTTGTTATTATTTATTAATCACTATTATATTTGACCTGTACTATAGGTACCCATTTAAAAAAAAATTTACACGTTTGGAAGTTATTCAAATTTTACACTTAACATGTTAACAGCCATCAGTATGCATGCATATTTATCATTTTTAAGGCGGCATGTGGTCTGCTGCTGACCCACGTTTCTGTGTATTTTTAAAGCACTGTCGATTAGCGATGAGATGACAGGAAGATAATTTTTCAGCATGTTGGTTTGGTGATGTTATCTTAATTAGAGAAAAATATTTTTGAAATTTCAATATAGCAGTTCAATAATTTAGTTCAGTTGTATAAAACACAATTTGCAAAATTTTATAAAATTTACCTTATAGCTATTAATTGAAATTATATAAAATAAATAGAACTAGAGCACTTTATGATGTACTACATTCTTTATTAAATACGCAAAAAATATATTTATTTTATCAAAAACGCAAAATAGTTCTGGCCCCAGATTAGAGTTCAGTAGGTCGCCGAGATAACTGGTGGAAACGATAGAAAAGAATATCTTGGTTATTTTTTCCAAATATGGCAGGTTTTCAAATAAAAATTTGAAAATTTGTTTAATTTTGCGTTTTTTTGCTTTTGATGCCAATTTCCTAAAAGTGCTTTGTATGATTCAGGTCCAGTGACTTTGCTTGCCTTTCCATGCTCTTTGTACCGCGCTTTGAACATATTTTCTCACTATCCTGGCAGTTTTAACAATAAAAATATAATAAGTAGTACAAGCATTTAGAGTTCCTTTTTGCAGCGGTTCATACAAAATATTTGGCTCTTGTCCAAAACTTCTGAAATATTCATACTTTTCCTAGATCAGTCAATAAACCCTACTTTTTGATATTTGACAATTATATAAAATACATATTTAGTAGAAAAAATCAGTATTAAGTGGACGTTTTTAAAAATCCTCATTATTATTTTTAAACGTTTTGCTTCCTTATTGCCAAATTTTGATTAACGTCAGAGCTGAGCAATATACTCTGTTAAAGTTTTTTCAAAAGTACATTTAAAAGTGCTCAAGACCGGCTAAAAATAAATGAAAGCCATTTATTTCTGTGCTTGGAAGCACTCTCAAAGGGTTTTCAATTCCCTTTGACAGGATTTGAAGCATTAAAAAAATGTGCTTCCGAAAGCACTTTAAGAGTGCTTTGTCCAGCATTGCACAACATCCCCCATTACTAGCGGTTTTAAATTTGTAGGTACCGCTTGAAGATTTGGAGAGGGCATCAAAACTTATTGTACAAGCATTGGAAATTAGAAAAAGATACATGAAGATGTCATTTCAAAGCTTTTCCTCGACTGTTGCGAGATTCTTGGATCCTAACAAGGAACAGCAGCATCATGACGAAAAACAATCCATTGAAGGTATGATTTATTATTTTAGATAAAATATTTGTACATAGGTAAATGTTATTTTTAATTCACTTTATTTTTTTCAAATAAGTTCAAATTTAAACTTACGTATTGTTACATGCATAAAAATCTTTACTATTAGGTGTGTATTCACATTTATTGATTACATATTATGTAATAGACTAATTTTTGTGTGACGTGACATAATTAGGCAATCTACGTATTACTGCCATGACACACCGGTTGCCTACACATCACACTGGAACTTGACCCTTAATGCAAATGTCTATAAAGGCGTCATTTTCGCGGGTTGGACACAGCGTAAAATTTTACATTATTTCTCCCTTGTAAGAAATATTTAAAAACTCTCAGTTACCATTTACAATGCAAAAAAGCATTTGACAATATATGCAATTATACGCATTACAGCAACTTTTATTATTAATATAATTAATTAATATTAAAAACGGATGGAATATATCCTCCAACAGGAGTAAAGTCAAAGTTATAAACTATGTCAACAACTTGAGGTTAGCCACAAACTAATTGACATGTGCAATTTGATTTTCACAGATCGTAATTCCTATTGTTGGATAGTAAATCCGTTTTTTATATTAATTTATTAAATCAATAATAGAGTTTTTCTAATGTGTTAAACATTGTGCATAATCAAACACGTTCTATGTGTATGTAAATTAGTAATTGAATGTTCTTAAATATTTCTTCCAAGGGAGAAATAAAATAAAATTCTACGCTGTGCAAACCCATTGAAAATGTCACCTTTATAGACATACCTATACATTAAGAGTCAAGTTCCAGCGTGATATATAGGCAACCGGTGTGTCACGACAGTAGTTGCATAATTATTAGAGTCCATTATGTATGTATGTATAAGCTATAATTTTATTGAAAATACACGTTATTGTTGATTAAGCCTGGTAATCTGAAATATGCTAATGTAATAAATAATGATTTAAATACTACATTTTAAACTTACAGATAGGGCGTAAAGTTCATTTTTTTCACCCTAGAGAAAAATAAATTTATAAATAATTTAGTTCAATGTTTTTGTCAATTTGACATTTCTCGACAGTGCGATTGCCAAAATATGCAATTTTAAAATAATTAAAGCACTATAACGTGATCAGTAAAATTTGATAGAAATGTTGGAAATTAAAAAATCGGTTAAAAATAATAAAAACGTAACAAATGATCAAATAATTTTTACCGATCACGACATTTTAGACAAACTAGTATAATTTAAAAAATTCCCTTCGTTTCATACCATAAAATTTAATACTTTATAATTATTGTATTGTACTGCCCAGATATGATATATAAGTAAGGAACACGATTTAAAATCTAGTATCATCTTTACTCTTTGAGAAAGGCCTAAACACTTGTAGAGTTTTAGTAAAATATTTTTGAAACATGTAAACGCAAAAGTTTCTTTATTTTTAATAATTTTAATAATGTTTCACAAGCAGTCAACCGCGGAATCAGTTCAGGGTTTTTTAAGTGTTCAATATAGTACCAACAATGGCCACCACTAAATATATTATGGTACAATAATCATTTTTCATTCGTGTCATGTAAAAGATAAATGTTAAAAATTCAATGTATAGCCAACATTGGGAAACTGTTCAATGGCCGAGTGCAGTGTTTCATTTATTCATTAATTGCTTTAATAAAGACATGTATTTTAGGTAATTTATAAGTGGTGGGCCAGTGATCTGTGTTTGCTGGGTTGTATCCCCAGTCTCATGACAATTTGGTTACAATAGTAAGTGCATAAAATTGTAAACGGTAGTGATGGTTATCAATATTACTAATTATAACTCTCCGTTGGGCGACAGAGTTTTATAAAGGCAAAAATGGGTTGTCCGTTGTCGGGTTGCGTCTTTCTTGATTTAGTAGAGTGCTTATTGTGACTTCTGTGGGAGTTTCATTGTTACAGTGGCGATTTTTGACGGCCTTGGAATTTTGAACCATTGGTACATAAGCATTCATTTTTTATAAAATTCCGCCTGTAACACAACGAAATCCCCACAGAACTTACTTTTATGCGTATAATTGGGCGCCCAGCACTCTACTAATTGTTATTTTATGAAGTAGATACATATTTGTATAATAATGTACAGGGTGATTGATTACTTAAGGGTAATAAATGAGATAGCTGCGTTAAATTGTTGAAAAGCTTAGGTGAGTCGAACTGTCAAATAAACATAATTTCTATTTGCCTTACGTAAAAAGTTATTAACAAAGTTTAGTAAATATCCAAAAAATTTTTGACTTTTGAGCTATTGCCCATTGTTAATTCATTATATTATTCGCGTTAAATAAAATGAAATTGACACCAAAAGCAACTGGTAACGGCAACGCGATCGCAACCCAACTGCAAAGCAACGCTAGGCTAATGGTTAAATTTGTCTGTTTCCACCCAGGGCATCTCGAATGCAACTCGACTCGCATCGTTAGCGCAGCATCGCTTTGCATATGTGTTGCGATCGCGTTGCAGTTGCTAGTTGCTTTTGAAGAGAACAACACCTAAGAGTTGCAAAATTCAAGTATAGAGTTTTTTGTAACAAAATGAAAATTATAGTTATTTTTTACTGGGTCATAATTTTTTTTTTCTTTAAACTGGGAATGGCTCATATCACTTTATTAAAAATGATCTTTAATGAATCATTTTTAAGCATAACAGCCTACAAATGAGAAAAAGTTATATAATTTTTTGAATACTTTGAAAAACTTTTGCCAATTTAAGGCAGAGACATTTTTTTATTTGATATTTCGAATTATAATTTAATATGGTAACAATATGTAACTGGAAAAAAATATATTTAAAACATTAGATAAAACCCCCAGAAAGTGACCTTATCGTATAATAAGAATATGACTGATTTTACAATTGTATATTGATTATTGAGACAGGCTACTTAGTACAAGATAATGACAAGTGATTGATTTTACAGTGGTATATACTGTTTAGTATGAGAACATGTGAGTGGTTTTTTCTTTGGCCATTTCCACCACCCCTTAAAACTTCAGATCAAAATGAGTGGTATTTGTGGACCTCAAATCTTAACTGAAAAGTAAGTGGCTGTGATGTATTCGTAATAAAATGGTTTACTGAGCCGCAAATCCATAAAATGTGGCAATGTGTGTTTAGTGGGAACATCGACATAATTAATGTGGAAAATAAATAAATGCTGCTTTTTCTATATATTTTTTTTATTTGGCTACATGTTATTAAAATATATAATATTAATACTATTCGATCAGCAATCTCTGCTCTCGTTGAGAGACTCTTAGAGGAGCAATGGGAGCCACCACGATGCAACAATTGGTATCATTAAAAACAAATTCCAAATTGAGGCAATAATTTTATATTTTATGTTGTTTTTGTTTCTTGTTTCGTTGTTTACTGTTTACGCATAAGTTATGCGGGATTACTATAATTTATCATTCGAAACACTTTGTTATTTCTTTATATATTTATAGTTTATAAATAAAAAATAATGAAGTGTTCCGAACATTTTATTGTTAAATTAAGTATTATTAAATAAAATAAAAAAATAACGAATTTCCTTCCGTCTTGTTTTAAATTTAGTAACTGATTAGTGATTATTGATTATTAATCATTAATCAATGAATTTTTCCAATTTATTGGTTAACCATTAATCAATTAATCCATGTTATGGTTTAATTATTAATTGATGAATATTTCCAATATATGGATTAATTATTAATATTAATCAGTGAATAAATAAAATAAATACGCTGACTAAACATTAATCTTTAATCAAACCTTTTTTCTGGCTAATCAGCACAATCTGCTATTTTCTGGTTATTCTCAAACGCAACACTGTTCTACCATATTTGAGATGAGCTATATGCTCCTTGAATCTAGTTTGAATTGATCGTCTAGTTTGTCCAACATATTTTTGATTACAGTCCTTACAGCTAATTTTATAAATCCCCGACTTTTCGTTTGTTTCAATTTTATCTTTTGGATTGCGTAAAAGTTGCAGTTTATTTCCCGTTGATTGAACCACTGTCATACCTATATCTTTAAAGAACTTATCAAAACCTAGGGCGAATCGAGGATCGTATGGAATCGGTACAAATTTAGAATTTTCTCCTTCATTTCGAAAGGTCGAGGAAATTCGATGTGCCTTTGGATTTTTTGGTTGTCTGATATATTTTTCATATTCTTCTACAGGGTTGTTGATGTTAGCAAATATGCATATATTTTTTACTGTTTAGTGTTGTTTCCAGTTAGTTGAATGCTATGACAGTTATAAATTAACTGATTTTTTTTATATATAGTTCAGTTGTGTAATAGGTGTGGTGTTACATTAACAAAATAATCAAGAAGCTTTTCATAATCGTAATTATTACTAATAGCTATTATAAGTAATAAAATATAAAAAGGCAAACTAAAATAAAGTGGAAACATTAGATGAACAAAGAAAACTGATCAACGACCTTTTGATTATTATTTTTGTTAAACCTATTTTTATCTTCTGCTGTCTCCACTGCAACGTGATTTAACTACCACTAGTGGGGTACAACATATAAATTATAATTTATAAGTATACAAAATTTCAATTG
Source organism: Rhamnusium bicolor (assembly GCA_029963845.1). Taxonomy (NCBI): domain Eukaryota; kingdom Metazoa; phylum Arthropoda; class Insecta; order Coleoptera; family Cerambycidae; genus Rhamnusium; species Rhamnusium bicolor. Next base: position 205,158 of record JANEYF010003717.1, on the reverse strand, counting down.
TCTTTTAGTTTAGAGGTATCTACTTTCAAACTTTATTATTAGAAATTATAATTAATATTAACAAAAAGGAATGTAGTTTTAGTATTGATCCGTGCATTAAATAGAATTCATTCAATTTGCATGTATTGATTAGACCAAGATTATGCCGAGTTGCTGTCGAGAACTGCAAGATCTTCATTTGATGATTTTATATTGGGAACACTGAACAAAGATAACATCGAGACAATTTTAAGTAACAGTTTTCAAGGTAAATAGTGTTTTGCACAAAAATGCAATAAAGATAAACAATTAGTACTAAAACAGATAGGTACTTCAACATGTACATCAATCACTACCTACCTCACTAGACAGGTTTTTGTAAATAACTAGCTATTTTTTGTGCATTTTTTTTGTGTACACATAATACTTTCCACATTACAGAGCTATGAAAAGTTGTCTTTATCTATTTGTAGAAATAATCTTTAATATTCTCATTCACCTTAAAACGTGTCATGTTTTTATTCCAGTATCATATTAATATTTACATTTTTTTCATTCACCACTACTGTTCATATCCCTTTCCTATTATAACATTACCATATAAAAAATTTGAGAATTTTGAACTGAATACTTGAGACGGCTAATATTTGGACCGAAATTTTTAGATCATGGTATTCATCCACCAATACACAAAGCATGGGAGGTACCTGAAGTTCCAGACACAGACCACGTTATTAAAAACAACAATGGGGTGTATAACATATATCTTAACGAAGAAGAATTGAAAAATGGCAAGCCTTGTAATTATGATTATCCTGATGTTATTCAATTTACTACTGACTTCTATAAAATGTGTACTATGATTGCAGATGGACCATTGTAAGTAAACATAAGTAATATTAATCATAGGCGGAGACTATTGCTATATACCCTGGTTAGAACACTACAATAAACTGTAAGGCCTCGTCTCTCATTATCCAAAACAAAATCTCTGAGTTTGAGGTGGTTACTTCGGTGACTAGGGAGACGATTAAGAAAATAAGAAAACCTTAAAAAAACCTTAGCTACATATGCTGATGGGGAACAATAATTTTGAAACACATGTCCGCAGCTGTATTTTGGTTTCCTTGTTTAGATGTATATGGCATTAGTCTCTGCTTTGTTTTATTCTTGAAACCCACTAGCTCTTTCTTTGTTTGTTATATTGTTTCATATTCTATAGCCTTACAATTGTAATATTTAAAAAAAGGTAATTTTTGTAGTCTGAAACTTGAATTGATGTTGAAACAACAGTTCTAAAATATTGTGCAGCCTCTAAATATTAATTGTGAGAGATGAGAAGCAGTGGCGGCTGGTGGATTTAGGTTGTACCATATCTCAATATTGGAGCATGTAACCCAAGCACAAATATCAGTAAGAGTTTTGCAGAAAAAAATTTTGAGAAAAAAAGTTACAGAAATGCATAGCCTCCCCAGATTCCTTCTAGACCATTAGTAAATTCTTTGCAAACTATTTCTTTTTTCGTAATCACAAGGAAAAGTTATCATTTCGTTTTTTTTTTTGATTTTCGAAAATTTAGATTTTATGTAAAGTTTTTGAAATTTTGAAATTTACGCAATGCAGAACTTAAATTTCAAAGAGTTATAACTTTACAAAAAATCAAAATTTTTTAAAACCAAAAAAATCGGGGTGTTAAATGTTCCTTCTGACTATGAAAAAAAAACAGTTTGCAAATATTTTACTAATGGTCTAGAAGGAATCTGGGGAGGCTGCGATTTTTTGTAACTTTTTTTTTCTCCAATTTTTGTTCAAATTTTTTTTGCACAACTTCAATCGGTACTGATAGTCGTGCCTTAAAATATTGCTTAGGTTCCATGCTCCAATATTGAGATATTGTATAACCTAAATCCATCAGCCGCCACTGCTCATTTATATATGTATACACACACACACACGCACACGCATGCACACGCACGCACACACACGCACGCACACACGCACGCATGCACACGCACGCACACCCGCACACCCCACACACACGCAGACGCACACGCATACGCACATGCACGCACACGCACACACACGCACACACACGCGCACACACACACATACACACACGGCACCTACATATATAGTAAAATTACTAACCCCGCGGTGTTATCAACATTTATAATATTTATATTTTGTTTAATACCATTTCTGTAAGTAAAACTCCCTTTAACTTAAAGATCTCTTTGAAATGTTGATAATACCGTGGGTAAGTAAAATTCCTAAAGAACTTAAAAAAATGTTAATTTATTTAAATCAAATATCTATGCTCCAGAATCACATCTTTCGCCTCATTTTGTTGTCTCGTTTTTTTATTCCCAAAAGTGAAAATAGGTCATCGGAAGGCGTTCTTCATTTCACTCTCTAGCTTAACGGACCACTCTTTTTAAGAGCGAGCTGAAAGATATATCTAAAATGGAGAATGGGGATGACAGAATAATACAATTTTCGCACCTCGCATGAGTCGTGGATTTGTTTACTGTCTGGTCGGGGAAAGAAGACACGCGGAAAGAATGTGATTTCTGCATTCCATTCACAATTAAGCGTAACTGAAATAAATGAATTAGTGCACGGCAAATTGTTGTGATCATTTGCATCCGCACCTATTCATTGGGAGAGATATTATATTTCTAATATATGGTTTGGCAGAAAGCTGGCGACATATCGGCAATACTTTCTTGCCGCGCGAGCCTTCTTTTGCCCACTGGACATACAATTTCAAAAAAATATAGTAGGTGACATTGTAAAGTGTTTTCTAAATTGCCCGTTGTTAAACTGATAAATAAAAAATAGTATATTTCGCAAAATTTTCAACACCGTGCCTGCCTGAACTGATAAAACAAATCGAGTAACTTAAGTAGCGTTTTTACTTTCTTATACCTAATATAATGAAGTATAGTAATCGTGATTTTTTTTCGACCTCGAGATTTTGATTGATTTATACGTTTTGAACTCTCCTGAATCCATTCTGACTATTTTCCGAATGATGTCTGTCGGTGCGCGCGCGCGTGTGTGTGTGTGCGCGCGCGTGCACGCGTGGCACGTGCGTGCGTGCGTGTGTTGGAGTCCGCGTCAAGTCAAAAAATACTAATGGAAAACTTCCCAAATTTGGCAGTTAAGATTGTCAACAACATTTTGGGTGACACATTAAATTTAATTTGGTGAATGTGGTACCACCAGAAGAGACACAATGAATGAAAGAAGAAAGAAAATTTTTGTTTCATTTCTGGACAAATCTCGACGAATTATAATGAAAAAAACATGGACTTTATGGAAAAAATCTGTCTGCATGTCTGTGGTTCGCGATAGCAGCCACAGTTTTTGAGATAAAGCTTTCAAGTGTTCTAAAGGCCAAAGACAATAATACTTTCGATGATGAGCAAAGTTGGCCAACTGAAAGGAGATCCACGGGACCCAAAAATTTTTGTATTTGACAATAAAGAAATATATTCTTGATGAAAGATTATAAATCAGGTCTACTATATCAAGCCAATGAAATATATTTACTAAGTACTTAAATAAAGCTGATGTAAACTAAAAATTTTTACACATTTGGCCTAATAAAATGGGGTTAGGATAAATTTAGCAGTTTGACATTTGAAATGGCAAATTCAGTTACAAAAATGTCAATGTCAATAAGAAGAAATTATTAAAATATATGGCATGAATTATTATTGACAGTATCGAATGACGCTGATAATTAATTATTTAAAAATTTTAATGAAACATTTCAAGGTACGCTATTAAAATTTAATTGAGGTAAGTGAGGAATGAATAAATAGACTGATTTTTTTAGATCAGGTTGATATATACTGGTATAAGAAAGTTATGTGCTGGCCACATCAGATATTTTTATTACAAATTAATCTGTTACCTCATAAACCACGTGACTGTTAAATCTACTCGGTCTGCTCGATCTCCGATATAATTCTAGAACTAAGCAATAATCTTAGTTGTTCATGATAAATCTGTATACTATTTTTTATAATGTAACATTCCCATTTCCTTTCCATTTTTTAAGTAATAGCAATATGTCGAAGTAAATAACAGGGGCGCATACACTTTACATACCAGCTCCACACCATCAAAAGCCAACTCAGGATAATTCCTAATCTACTTGCATACAAGTTCGGAAGACGCCGACTTTCTCTCCATTTTATAGCCTACAAAGGCACTATACTAAACAGAAAATATCATCCATATCGTAAATAAAACCATCTTTACACTCGCTCCCCATCCGTATTACACCACAACTAAATAATTTGTCAAATTGGGTAAAGATACGTCTGGCCATACCCTAATGCACCCAATGTTACTCATATGGCGTTCAGATCAAAACATTAATTGTGTGTTTTAATTTTTCTTATTATTAAAATTAATATATTTCTAACACATAAGTAATCAGATTATTGTTCCGTAAATCTGTGGGAAAGTTTCATTTAAGTACTTGCATTATTTTTACTGCAAATGTAAAGTATGACATGTTGTAGGTGCAAAAATTATTCTTCTTTCACTTTTTATTTCGCATAGGTGGACGACCCCACATGGGTGCCGATTTGACCTGAAAAATCTTAATGTGTGTGTGAGACTGTCAGGAAATTACAGTTTCCTTTTATTGCTATTATATCGTAGGTAGAGTCCGCTTACAATGTCAAGAGGCCAGGGGGCGTGACGTTATCGGCGCAAGCATGGTACCCCAAGCAATCAATGGGCTGCTTTACAACGACAGAATAGCAAAACTTGTATACTACGCTTCTATCTAGCCTCTTTACATTGTGAACAAAATATAATACGGAATATAATAGGAAGGGTTAACTCCGTCACTGGCATGTCATAAGTTTTCCCTATATCTAAATACTAATTCGTTCCAAATCAAATATATTTTTTGTTTCTGAAAATCCTGTATATATTTTTTACAATTAAACAGCATGTTTAATAGCTTTGATGTAAGCGGAAAATTTATTTGGAGATTATTTCATTCAACATAAAATAAAAGTTTTTGCTTGGTTCTTGTAGCAGATATTCCTGAAAGGCGATAATAAAATACCTATTTTTATTAGCGGAATTTCACAACAAATGAGCATTCTTGAAATACGACAATAAAAACTTATTTAAGTCTACGGTTGGTGTTTCCCAATATTTTACACTTCTACTTAGAAACCGCAATCTTAACATACCTTTCCGGAACCACACTAATAGATAATTATTTTTCAAGTTTACAATCAGGATTTTCTTATAATGTTACTTTTAAAATCAACTTAGAAATAACCCGCAATTTAACAAGGTATTCATTGACCGCAATAAAGTAAGGAATTTTCGTCCATCGCTTTCAACCCTCTTACATAAATACCCTTGACTAACACAAGGAAGATAGTCTTAGCACACATCTCAACAGATACACATTACGTATCTTTACATAACAGTAATTTTTATTCTTGTTTAGTTTTCGTTAATATAATGTTTTATTTCGTAGCATCAGCGCTACAATTGGTGACCCCGACGTGATCAGAAGAAGTCGCGTGCTAGTGAAATAATTGGTGCTCAAATATTTAAAAAAACAGAATGCAAAGACCACAACAACAAAGTGTTTTAGAAACAGTGCGTGAGGTGACCCGCGTAGCAATATAAATTCTGCCCTTTTTGGCCAGAAAACCGGCGCTTTGGTTTTGCCAATTTGAGGGTCAATTTACGTTGTGCGCGGTTAGGTTAGGTTAGGTTATTGTGAGTGGGTCCTTGTGGACCCTCCACTGCGACCATTAGCAGGGCTATTGTGGCTCACTCCTAATTATATTTCACCCAATAAGCTCAGTCTCTTAATGCAACTGATAACTTTATTGGGTGAGAATGTGTCCAGATCCTCTGGCAGCAGTTTCCCTTTGCCAAATATTGAGAATCGGATCCTCTCCACAGTGGTGCATAAAGACGTGGTCTGCCTTCTCATCACCTCCAAGCATAGACGGCACTGGGCGTTATCCGCTAGGCCGAGTTTATGCAACTGATAGTTTAGTCGGCAGTGCCCGGTGTATAGGCCTGTTAGAGTTTTCAAGTTTACCCTGTTTAACTCTAAAAGTTTCTTAGTTCTTGATTTCAAAGGGTATTTTATAAAGGCCTTCGAATGAACTAATCCTGGTAACTCTTGCCAATACTGGAGAGTTTTCCTTTCAGCCCAGGTTGAGATAGCCATCTTAGCAGTACTTGAAGATATGCCAAGTATCGGTTCTGGTCCGATGATTCGTGATCCTGCTCCTTCTCTGGCCAAGGAGTCGGTTATTTCGTTACCTTCCATACAGAGTGGCCGGGTATCCAGACCAGAGTCACTTTGTTGTTTTTGCTCAAATGATTTAGAGCCTTCTGACAGTTCCATACCGTTTTGGAGTTACAGCGGTAGGAGCCAAGAGCTTTTATAGCTGCTTGGCTATCTGAAAAATTTTTAATTGATTTGTAGTAGTAGCACAAGTTACTGTAGATAGTGAGTGCGAAAGACTTCACGAGCAAATCTGGGAGGTCAAGCTACAGATAGTCGAATTCACACGGTCGCGACAACGAAGCCACTCCCGAAGTGACGATAGAAATTATTCACGAAGTCCAAGCAATTACAGCAGGCACCGCGACAAAGACAGTATAAATTCAACTGTTGGTATCATCGACATTTCGCCGACAATGCTAAAAAGTGCACAAGTCCATGCAGTTACGGTCCTACCATAAGCCTCTCCTACATAACGGATCGAGTCTCAAAAATCTCTTGTCTAATTGACACTGGCACCGACTTGTGTATTTTTCCACGGACATACATCAACCGTCGATTACCCAAATCAACATATGAACTTTCTGCAGCAAACGGAACGATAATCGCTACTTATGGAACTAGTACTGTGGTGTAACGGTCCACTTTTTTGGCCTAATCAAAAGCCCTATCTTTAACGAGTAAACCACTTGCAGTCGCAGTAAGTTAGTGCCTGTTTAATTTAAAAAATCTGATAATACGGCCCTGCAAGCTTAAATTAGTATATTTAAAGAGTCAAAGGCTGGACACAATTCGAAAACACTCAGTAGAAATGCATATGCTTAATAATATGGGAAAATAAATCTAATCTCTGATGTTAAAAAGAAGTTCTTGTATTTTTAATGTGCATTATATAAATTTAAATCTGAAGTGTAAAACCAATCGTGCGTGACCTTGTCTGTTTCTGCGAAAGTTGGCGTAACCTGTAACCCTGTGATTGGTCAAAACCACGGGGGTGCGCGGGGCTGGCAACGGATCGATCGAGAATCAATCGACAGTTCGCCTGGGGCGATGGAAGAGTGAAGTCGTAGGTCTGCCTCGGGCAGTGGTAGAGACTGGACGTAGATTCTGCCTAGAGCGGTGGTGTGGTGAAGACGTAGATTCCGCCTTGAGCGGTGGTGCGAGGTAGATGTAGAGTTCGCCTGGGGCGATGGAGTCCAGGAGAATCAATGATACAGGGCAGACGTAGGTGTGCGCTGCATAAAGCAATTAGTGTCTTCGTATAGAGAAAATGCTATTGAGTAGTTAGTAAAGCGGAATATTTTGCCTTATGGAATGCGGTGTTTGACCGATTTATTGTATGGTGTTTTTTATGGATCCCATTGGAGGGATTACCTTTGGTATAGAGAAGATGCTATTGAGCAGTTAGTGACCGCGGTGTATTTTCTTTTATGGAATGCGGTGTTTTGAGCAACTTATATTATGGTGTTTTTTGGACCAGTCCAGTAGGACCTTAGCAATTACCGTACGTAAGTGATTAACTTAATATTGCCAACCCCTATCTGACAATACATTCCGTGCATTGAGTGAACTCCCGTTGAACCTGTGTTATTTAGGTTAAATACCGTTATGTTTATTTGACCTTTGATGTAGTATATTGTTTTATTTGTTTTGTAACCAAATGGTTACCAATTATTGTCTTTTGGCTAACTGTAATATTTGATTAACCCGAAATTTTTATTATAGCTAATACTGTGTCCCTTTTTATATAAGTGCACTGACGTGTGGTCGGTCATTCATTTGAATTACTGTGCATTCTGTTTTGTAAACGAATTTATATTCATTTTTTCCAGTTTTTATTGAATAGATATGTATTTTTGTTTAATGTAGTTTTTTTGATCAATTACCTATTCTTAAAATATAAAAAAACTGGTGGTGCCCAACTCAAAACCCTGTATATATAAATATACATCTAAACAATCCAAGCTAAATTGGTGGAAAGGTTAAAGCTCATCCCTGGGATATATAAATTTGGAGGATCTCTTGCTTGCTAGCTGGGTAAGTTTCAAAATAACTGACTTGCTTTTTTATAAAACTAAATTTGAAATAAATGTAAAAAAGGGGTCGTTATAGTGGATATCAACCTCGGACTTCGACGCGAGTTTAAGTGGAAGTTTGTGATTGCAGACGTAGACAAAGCGATCATTGGTGCAAACTTTTTAAGTTTTTACGGACATTCGCAATGGTCACTTAATGGACAGTGTCATTTCTCTTTCGGCAACAGGCCGCGCGTGTGCATGCAATACGGTTACAATTAAAACCATAAACGGTAACTCGAGTTATCATCAGCTGTTAACTGAATATCTCGATATTAGACGCCCCTCCGGTATGTACCGCAGACTGAAACACAGTGTGACGCATCATATTAAAACGACACCTGGATCACCGATATATTGTAGACCTCGCCGACTACCATTTGATCGTTTAAAAGCAGCAAAAGACGAAATCCAAGTAATGATTCAAGGCGAAATCGTGCTACCCTCGAAAAGTGAGTAGGTCTCAGCATTACATATAGTACCTAAACAAGGAGAAGGTGTGTGACCCTGCGGTGACTATCGAGCTCTGAATGCACGAACTATCGCCGATAGATATCTTTGTCACACATCGAAGATTATGCACATGCACTAGTTGGTAAAAAAATATTTTCTACTATTGACCTCGTTAGGGTTTATCACCAGATATACCAGAACAGCCCGAAGATGTACCGTAAACAGCAGTCACAACATCTTTCGGACTTTTCGAATTCACCGCGATGCCATTCGGCTTACGCAACTCAGCACAAACATTCCAGCATTTCATCGACTGTGTCTTACGAGGACTAGACTTTTGTTACGTATATTTGGATGACATCCTGGTGACATCAAAAGACGAACAACAACACCATCAACACTTAAGGTTAGTTTTCGAAAAACTTAATGAGTGCGGCATTGTTATCAACCCTGCAAAGTGTATATTCGACGCCAACGAAGTGACATTCCTAGTTTAATCCATCAACGCCGAAGGGACTAGCCCACTACCTTAAAAGGTACAAGCAATTTTAGATTTTCCTAAACCACAAAACGTGCAAGAGTTACGACGTTTCTTGGGTATGATTAACTTCTACCGTCGTTTCATATCCGACGCAATTAATGCGCAACAGCTGTGAATGAACTTCCAAAAGGCTAAACAAAAAGGAGATGCCCTAAGTAACTGGTCGACGGAGACAGAAAAATCATTCAACAATTTGAAAAAGAGAATTGCAAATGCCACGATGCTCGCACGCAGATTAATTACTGAATTAAAATGTTACGTTTTCCCAATTGCTGATTTTTTTAGTTGAAATTTTAAAATGCTTTGTTTATTTGATTATGTATCTCATACAGGGATTATTTATTAAGAGCAGTGCCATATAAAACTTCAGCTCAGTTATATTTTAATGCTGCGTTTTCACCAGATATCCAACTTAAATCTATAAATCACTGTTAAAATTTTCCTGTCAGTAATATCGAAAAATGAAGACATATGATTCATTCTAAATACAATACATATTTAATACAGGCAACCTATACTGATGCGTATTTTTTCATTAATAGGAAATACGGTTATTTAGTTTCATAAAATCACCCAAATAAAATGTTCTTATTTCTTATTAATAAAGAAAATAGGTAAATAGTATTGCCTGTAATTTTATATATTAAATCCATATGGTATTTAAGACGAATCATGTCGTGTTCTCATTTTTCGTTCTCATCATTAGAAAAATTTTAATAGCGATTTAAAATTTTCTGTTGGTTATCCTTGCGACGAAGGCATGCTAACGCTGCTAAGGAGTAATAACTCCTTAAAATTTGCACTCAAAAAATTATTTATTTTAATATCATTTTTAAAGACATCAAGACATTGATATTGTTTTATTTATAATAGTTTTTACACTATTTGGAGTTAGTAATATAATACTTTGTATTGTTTTATTTTTGTATAAAAACCGTCATTTTACATCACTAAGTATATTGTTTTCGAAATGGAAACATATTTAGTTATTATGGTAAATTATTTTAACTTAAAATACGGTTATAGTAGAAAAAGGTCAAAATCATGAAAGTAGACGGATCTTAAAATGTTGCATACAGGTATAACTTATTAATCTGAATATCTTTCCTTATTGACATTTTGCTGTCTTTACAGAAAATGTACTTTACATAACAAGAAAGTAGTTTTTGCTTAACTACCATGGTCTACGCGATTAAAAATAAAACAAAAGTACACCAACAATTTCTTTTCAGATAACCAGGGATAAACCCTCAAATTTCAAAAAAAAAATCAAAAATTTGAGATCCATATCACCTATTGCGAACGCAATCGGGGAACACACTGTATATGTATATTTTTTTGTTCTAATGTCATATTTTTGTACGAGTTTCACTATTTATTTTTATGTTTTCTGTTTTCATTCTTTGTTGTGATATATATATATTTTTAATATTCAGTTATAACTGTGTTTTGTGTAGTAATTATTGTTATATATTTTTTTTACATCCTTAATTGTTTTAAAAACTAACAGTGTTTTTGTTGTGTTTTATTTAGATTTTTTTCTTCACTTTATGCCAATTTTTAGTTATTTTATATATTTTCATGAGGTAATAATTATTTTAATCAATATTTACTTTGATTTGATACATATATTTATATTGTAAGTGATTCTCCTTTCTCTTATTTATTCACCTGCTTCCTATATGCGACGACGCCTCTGGCAGAACAAGTTGGATCGCGGCAACCCGTAAGCTGGTCTGTTTACGATTAATAAATACACATTTTTCACATATATATGAACAATGAAAATAATAGATGACGTCAATAATCTTCATTTTCATTTTTAGATTTTTTATTACGGCAAATAATTTCGGAGATATTCAACATGCAACTAAAATTGGTCCAAAATCCCCGAGGTATTTCCTACGAAGCCGATATAATTCTAATTTTTGATGAAAGAAAATTTTTGCTCCATCCCAATTGTTATGTAGGGTGTCTAAAACATGCAAAACATTTTTAAAATTTGATCATTAATTTTTATTTGCCTAAAATTAATTAAACAACTAACAATGAAAGTGTTTCTCGTGAAATATCATGGCGCACCTTTTTTTTTAATTTTAAGCTGTTCATTATCCCCAGGCCGCGCAAATGTGAAAATTTTGTTTATATGTTATTGTTTCACATTTGCCACAACATAAACCATAATCGTGACTTCCCTAATTTTTTCAAAGTTAGCATAAGGAAATCATATAAGGCTTCTGTCCAATAAATATTATATAACGACTATTTATATTACGTTTTAGGAAATCGTTTTGTTATCGTCGTTTGAGTTACTTATCCTCCAAGTTCCAACTACATGTTCTTCTAAATGAACTTAGAGAATTAGCATCGCAAAAGGCTGTACCACATCGAGATTTTTACAATATCCGCAAAGTGGACACTCACATTCACGCAGCATCTTGTATGAATCAGAAGCATTTGCTACGTTTTATCAAAAAGACCTTGAAAAACAACGCACATGAGGTTGTTTCCATCACCAATGGTGTTCCGATGACTTTAAGAGAAGTTTTCCAGGTAGTGGTGTCAGTTCATAGTAAATTTTAGATTAATTACTTTATTTTGTTTTGCAGTCAATGAACCTTACCACATATGATTTAACTGTAGATATGTTAGATGTCCATGCTGATAGAAATACTTTCCATCGTTTCGATAAATTTAATGCCAAATATAATCCCATAGGAGAAAGCAGGCTTAGGGAGGTATTTCTTAAGACTGACAATTATTTAAATGGAAAGTATTTTGCTAACATAATCAAGGAGGTTGCTAGTGATTTAGAAGAATCGAAATATCAAAACGCCGAGCTTAGGTTAAGTATTTATGGAAAGACCAGAGATGAATGGGATCAACTTGCCCAGTGGGCCATCAATTCCAATGTTTACTCAGACAACGTTCGTTGGTTGGTTCAGATCCCTAGGCTTTTGTAAGTATGAGTTCAATCAAGTACATTGTTATTGGCATTTTTACCAATGCAATTTTTAGTTCAGTCTTCTGAATTATGCTATCTATAACAATTTGTCTGTAAAAACATATAACTTGGGTAACATTTTATTAGGAAATAAATTAAACTATTTCTGTAGAAGAAATTAGGTAAATCAAATTTTGTAAAGGACGAGTTAGTAAAATCTTTAGATCCAATGATCTCTAGTGAGAACATTATATCATTGCCAGTCTAGTGAATACCATATCGGACGAAAATTTCAAAATTGTTTTTATACCATTATGACCTAAAAATATATCTACAACCAATAAACGCAAAGAATCCAGATCAAAACAATTTATTGCTCTTCTGTAAACATAAAAAACAAACAACCTTTTTTATAAAATATACATAATATGCATGTACATATACTCATAACACTTAAAAGAAAATCCCTCTAAAATTTTTGTAAATAGTACTGCTATTCGCTAAAAATCTACCGCTTAATACATATGTTTTCTGTCGGTCTAGTTTCAGGTTACGTTTATAAATATGGTGTAATTTTACATTGTTTCTTCTGAAAAAACTTTTTTATCAACTGCTGGGTACGGTTTTCGGCGCCAACGAGTCTGTACGTGTCTGCCGGAAGAAACACAAAATTGCGTAGACGCAGCCTGGCATAAAAATACTGAATTAGCGAATTTTTCGGTACTAATACCGGTACCAAAATATTCGCCGATATGCCGGTTTTCCGAAAACTACTTACACCAGTAAGTATAAATACAGAATTCTGAGCTTTCCAATTATTGAATATTGCGCAAATGAACCCAGGTATGGAAAAATGAACATAAACCGGCTTTTATGATTTTTCTCATTTAATTTTTAATGAATTTCAAATACTCAAAAGTATCAGCCTAACCTAGGTATATTTATTGTGTCCAGGGTTGAATCAATTCATTTTTATACAATTAAAGAATTGTGATATTTTCTGCTCTCAAATACAGAATTTAAAATAACTTGAATGCTATTTGTCTGGTGGGGAAAACTCAAGGGTTGTTACGTTTATAGAACACACAGAAAAATTTTGGAATCATTTTGATTTTGAATTCCATCCAGTGGCGTAACATATTTAGCCACAAAAATTGGACCCAACCTCCTTTTTCGATGCCTGTGAAGCACACAAATAAATAGGATGCTATAAATACATATTAAAATTGATATCTTCAACTTCTTGCATCTTCGAAATGAATCATGTTTATAGAAACTTCTTACCAGCGTATGAGTCCTATTATTTAAAATGGAAAAAGTGTCTCTTTTAATTTTGATATGCGGTTTTGCTGAATAACCCTGTACATGAATCGAAATGATGCATACGGCAGCTAGAGGTTTACAAGAATTTTAGTAAATCAGCAACAGTGTAGGCTTTATCCCTCCGAGTATACCGATTATTAGGACGACCATTTTGACCGAATAGACTGAGTACAGCCCTTGGAGCTCATACCAGAGATCGCGATATTTGTTCCGCTTTTTCTCCTTCAAAGTGATGTTTTTCTCTGCCAGGGTCGAAAATTCGGTGACATGCATCATCACCTTGGTTTGATGGTCGGGGAGGACTATATTCGGCTTATTAACTTGGATTAACCTGATATTTGGGAACGAGTATTTTCAATAAATTTTCTTTGTTAGGCTAGAACATTAGGACTGGACTTCTATGTTAGAAAAGCAGCTCTCCTAACAGCATACTTCTCTGTTTGCTAAGTTCAGTGCTGGAGATGTGGTAACTAAGCAAAGTACCATAGGAAATATTTTACTGCACTTTACAAAGAAGCAGGAGAGAAATGTAATGAAGAACCTACAAAACATTGATTGTGCGATTGCCGAGAAAACAGTTAAATTATAAAAACCGAAAACAGCCTCTCTTGTAGAAAAGTATTTCCTCTTTCTTTTTTATAATAATAAAGATTTTGAGAAATCGAACCAGATATTATTCCAATATAACGGCCGAAATACAATAAATCTAGCATAGCGCTATATTAATTCTTTGGCACAATATTTTTTTTGCGACGAACAACCATATTTGTGTGCTAAATTTCATGTTATTAACACAAAGTGAACGGTTGTTTTGCCTAGCAACTTCACTATTTGGGGTATATAATCTCTTTTATTCCATTGTATTGAAAAGTGGTATTTTTGGTTCGAATAGATCACCTTTTTATAACAGGTATTATTTTTTGTTGCGGTTGCTATGCGACTACTTTTCCCGGCCGAAAAGTACTTTTTTTGGTTCTAGGACGAAATAGTTATTTATGTAACAAGATCGGAAAGCGATTCTCTACTGGGCAAGTTTGTAATTTCCAGATCAAGCCATAACGAGCTCTGAGAGACAATGAGTCCAGTAAAGACACTTTCCGGATGTGTTGCGCATAATATTTTTTTCTGCAACCATTCTTGCTAGTCTCAAAAAATTGTTGTTTAACTTTAACAAAATTCATAAAATTCAACCGACAAATGTCAGACGCTTACTTTCAAAGGTTGGATTAATCACTTTTTATTGTTATCAGATACTGTTTTGTCAACCAAAAGTGACATAAGGTATCGGTAAAGACTTTACCAATCGCTTATGTCACTTTACCAGGCTAGACCAGTAAGTACATATTTTCCTCTCAAAAAATTTACCAAAAATAATTAACTTTTTCTAGAAGTACTTCTCGGGCGATAGACAGTTATGAACGAAATAATGGATACCATAAACAAATGAAACAAACTGTCATGATATTCTTATTAGATTGCGTCAATGTAACGGGGTCAAATAGATTTTAATTACATAAAATAAATGTAATAAATAAACATGTTTTATTTTGTTCTTATAATCAACTAAAAAATAGTGTATGAAACACGGACTAACATGTTTTTTGTACTCATAAGGTTATCGAACTCGGTTTCGTCTCGTCCGACAATTTTCCGTAATCGTATGAAAAATTGCATTTTCTGACCTTTGTATCATAAATAACTATTTTATAAAAATAAAAACTAAACAAGTCTTTACTTTTCAGTGACATCTTCAAATTAAACAAAGTTTTGAACAACTTCCAACAAGTAATTGATAACATCTTTTTACCTTTATTTGAAGTAACAGCAAAAACCAAGTACCCACCCAGAACTGCATAAGTTTCTGCAGTATGTCATCGGTTTTGATTCTGTGGATGACGAGAGCAAACCGGAAAAAAATCCGTTGTTTGATAAAGACACACCAACACCCAATGAATGGAGCGACAATGAAAATCCAAACTATGCATATTATTTATACTATATGTATGCTAATTTATCAGTTTTAAATCACTTTAGAAATGAAAAGGGTCTTCATCCATTTGTTCTCAGACCCCATTGTGGAGAGGCCGGCCCTGTTCAACATTTAGTCTGTGGTTACATGTTATCTGAAAACATTTCTCATGGTTTGCTTCTGAGAAAAGTTCCAGTCCTACAATATCTCTATTACTTGGCTCAAATTGGAATAGCCATGAGTCCCTTGTCAAATAACAGTCTTTTTTTAAATTATCATCGTAATCCGTTACCGGAATACTTGGCAAGAGGATTAGTTGTTTCTCTATCTACTGATGATCCTCTACAGTTTCACTTCACCAAAGAACCACTGATGGAAGAATACAGTATTGCTGCTCAGGTGTGGAAATTGTCTAGTTGTGACATGTGTGAGCTGGCTAGAAATAGTGTTCTAATGTCTGGATTTACGCATAAAACCAAGCAGTATTGGTTGGGCCCTAATTATACTAAGGAAGGTGTTGCTGGTAATGATATTGCTAGAACTAACGTACCAGATATTAGGGTTGCATTTCGTTATGAAACCCTTATTGATGAGTTGTCTAATATTTTTTAAGAATCACAACAAAATTGACGGAAGAGAGTAACTCTTTTTAGATCCCCTTTTTTATCATTATTAGTTCTAAGAATAAATTAATAAATGTAGATTGATTGTGCCATAATTTGCAATGGTATTATTTATAATAAAATAGAACAGGATGTTTCTTAAGATGATTATCAAACTGAAAGTGGTGATGTCAGATTCATTTTTAAATATTTTCCTTACATTATGAATACGTCTAGTTTCAGTTATGTAAATTTAAAAAAGTTTTAATAAATTGGACTGTTGTAGTTGTCAATCACAAATAATAACTGACAGTAGAAATATCAGATGATAAATTTATTTTATTAAATCGCTAGGTATGCAATATGCCTAATATTAAAAATGTTATTAAAATTATGAATTGTTAAATTAATGAATGAAAATCCGACGTGTCATATAAAAAGAAACTACTCAATAATGAATTTTTATCACCACTCAGTTTGGCGTGCGACTTGTAAAATATCTTATTTAGGAATATATTTTATTGTTTTATTTAGTAAAGTCTCGCTTTCCTTTTCAAATAGTGATTTTGTGAGTTGATAGTAGAATTGTGATGAAATGGAGCCTTAATGTTCATAGAATGTATTTTTTATTATATTAATTTGTTGTTTTCCATTGAAGTTTATATATTTTTATAGTACCTATTTTTTTTATACATTTTTAGATTTTGAATCAAGTAACTATATAAAATCATTTTATATTAATATGTTTACGTGTAAATTAATTATATAATATAGTCAATATTTAATAATGAAAAGTAATTGTTATAATGGAATATATGTACTTACAATATAAAATTTTGAAATGACGACCAAATGTACTTTTCTTATAGTTCAGAAAATAATAGTTTAATAAATCTATTCAAGTTGTTGATTTTGTATTTTTTATGCGTATGTGCTTTTAGTGTTTAAGCGACCGCCAAATGGTTGCCACACAAATCATGGCACAGGTGCTTTGTGATGTCGCAAAATTACTTGGCTTAATAGGGATAATAGCAATGACCTACAGAGTGTACATAAATATCCCAAAAATTCTCACAAAGTGTATAATTTGCACAAGATCATTATGCCGAGCACAGTACGTGGAACGTCGGCGCTACTTCTATTTATAATTTCATATTGTGATTTCAAATAAAACATCTGTAATGTCAGCGTGCTTGCGAGTAATTGAGGAGTCCGGTGCAAAAAGGGGGCAGCTTCATTATTATAATTTTTTTAGGAGACGGATAACTTCCACAGTAGAGATGTGACTCAACATCAGGTAGAGTCAGATTTACTCTAGGTTTTTAAAGAATAAATTCATCTTTGAAACAGGCACTGGCGGAGCTGCTGCATTCAACACCTTTTTTCTGTGTATTCCATTACACGGTGGGAAGATTGCAAATTTTTGTTTTCATTTATTAAATACAGTCCTTTTGAAAAGCTTACTGATATGGTCACTGAAATTTAGAATAATATCTTGGGTAACTTGAACTACTTCAAACTTGTGACATGTGTTTTTCACCAACGCAATCCATTCTTCTGGTAACAGAATCCTTTCTCGCTTTCTCTTCTCCTTTTCTATCAATTCAAAACTTCGATCACATGGAAGAAAACTATGTCTTGGTTCTGAATATCTGTGTATGATTTTGGAAAACTTATTTTAGTTAATGGTATAAAGGTACTGAGCTAAAGTTTGATTCTTGTTCTGCGAGGAATAGTTATCAGAGTACAGGAATAACTTTGTTACAGTTGCTGGCACATATTGATTAATAAAATAATGTAAAAAGCTTACTACGTCATTTTGTCCTTTCTTTGCGACTGTTTCATCAATTTTGTGTAAAAATAGTTAGCTATCTTTTCATGTACTGCTTTCTCCAATTTTAGATTTTTTATTACTTGTTTATCTCTTTCTGCAGATATGAGATTGTCCAGTCTATCACACGTTTGGCATGTATCAGAACGTGGTTTTCCGAAAGAATCATAAGTAACTTGAGGTTACAGAACGCACGTTCTGTACTATGCACTATGACCCATTAGAATGACAACTAAACAGAAAATGCATGCAGATCAAATTGGTACTTTTTTAAAATGAATTTGCAGGTGCTGCATCGAAGAGGCAAAACATGAACTAGTTCGGTGCAAAAACGAGACAGCTACGGAACTGCATCCTTCTTGCACCGTATTGATGAAGGGGTCATAAATACTTCCCATATAACATCCAAACAAATTAACGGAGCTGCTTCGTTCTTGCACCATTCAATAGAGCATCTATTTATTACTGTGTTCCACTATAAAAATAAAATTCGTCCAAAAGTGGAGCTGCCCCCTTTTTGCACGGGGCTCTTCAATTGTAAATTATTAACCGATGAAACTCCTCTCATTGTCAAAAATGATAATACTGATACAAACTTCTTGGTCAGAACCAAGAGTAATACTAGTTTATTTCCATAATACCCTGTCGGATTTCCAATCGGCGTGCATTTGTTACCTTACCGTCCAGTTTACGCTTGTTTTTATATGCGTGTTTAACTGGCGTAACCGTGTTTTAGAGCTATTTTAACTGTTTTTATGTTTGATATAACCAAAATTAAGAGTTATAAGCGGCTATGAAATTAGTATGCTATCTCTTCAATTTATTTTGTTTATAATAGCACATCTCGTTTTCTCTGATATACGTCGTACAAAGAAACAAACCTAATGACCGCGCAAAATTCCACATTTTTTAATTGTTATTATTAAAATCTGATGCCTGCAAGTTCTTTTTAGAAAATCATGATTGCAGTGCGTCACTGTATTAGCATGTTCTAAAACCTGCATCAGCAATTTTAGACGAAAATTTTCAAAAGAATAATATGTATTCTAAACTCCATAAATGTTACAAATGAAAGTCAGGACCTCCCTTCAAGATTAAAAAAAAAAATTAAAGTATGTTGATCATGTGATTATTATTACAAACTATATATTAACATATAATATTTACAATTATATTTCGTCGGCGATCTGGCAAATACTCCTGCCTTACAATTTTTTGGACCTCGAGTTAAATACGTTAAATACGATACAATTAGTTACTGCGCATGCGTATACAAAATTCCTAAAACATAAAATGCAATAATGATTAAAGCGCCTATGTGAACGGCTCATGAAATAAATAAAATTTCTTGCCTCTCTTGGAAAATTATAAAATTTTGAGATAGACTATTTGCCAGATCACCGGCGATTTATACTTATTTACCTAAAAATTTTGTTAAATTCTAACCTAAAATACAAAATTAATATTTACCTATTAGTCAGTCATAGTCAGTCACTATTGATTTAAATTTGAAACTGTGAACTAACAATTCTTGAAAAAAAATCGTATGTGTATTTTAAAATACTTACATAATTTCAATGCTATTAATAATTAATACTTATAGGTATTTCATACAAAAAATCTTAAGTTATATTTTAACCTATATACAAGTATCTGCAGTTTGATATTAAATTCAGTAATTATTCACTTTTGGTTGAAATAAAATTCACAATATTTTTAAGGTTGGGATTGCACCATGTAATTGAGAAGTAGGAATTTATTTTTGATTTATTAATTAATATTATAAATATTTAAAAACCAAACTTTTGTAGGGGTATCGTAGTGAGGTAGAGTGTTGAGTGACGAACGTAGCGGGTTTTACTGTGTGCCGACTCCCGGGTTCAAATCTCGGCTTCGACCTGACAAAAGTCGAAGGGAGGTAATCCCCCTCGTGCAACTCGGGCTTTGGATCGGGGAGTCGTGTTGTCTAATTATGTGGTGTATTTAAAAAATATGTATAAAAAATAATTTCAGGACTTTTCTTCAGCTCTTTTCAGGAAATGTAAATTTTGAACAATTTCATCAATACAATATATAATGAACATACATTTGGTTTATTATCATAACTAAAAAAAATATATATACATATTATACATGTCTAATTTTATTAAAAAAAAAGATGATATTGGTCAATATTTGATTAAGCAACATCCCTTAAATCGATTCAGAACTGGGCTAAAAATAAAACTATTAGGTGTTATATCCTATTCAATTATTGAGTAGCTACTTATATTTTATCTAACAAAATATATTAAAATTTGTTGATAAAAATAAGTAAGAACATCTGTAATTCAAAATGGATCTCCCATCCCATAATACAATTAAGTATTTTTTTTTTTAATTTCTTTTTATGCAGAGGACATTTTCAGAATAGAATTTTTGAGGAATATTGTTCTGTACGAACGCATAAAAGGGCCACTGAAAATTTCGACTTTAATCTATATTTCAATCAATATTACCAAGAAGTAAAACAAATCAATGTACCTAATTAGTTTAGATTTTGGCAGTGAATGTGAATATGTAGGTACATATTTTTTAATAATAATGTATTTTTATACTTTTATTTAATATGACATGGCACAGTAATAGCATATTTTCATTACAAGTTCAGAAACTAGTTTTTTCCCGTGCACGTATGACAAGTGTTCGACTTCGTCTCACACGGGGGTCATGTAAGCACGAAAAAATAGTTTATGGACATGTAATGAACGATATTTTTCATTGTACCTCTCTGAAAATTGCAAATAAACGTCAAAAACAATGCCAAACAAGCGTTGCTAAGTATATTATGATTGACGAAGTAGGCAGCCTCAATTTATTTATGACAGGTAAACAATAAAAATATTGACAATAATAATATAATATTTAGGTCAAAATTTAACAGTTTGATGATGCAGAATGCAACACAGTGATATTAATTTCTATTATTATTTTATTAAATATTATGCTTATTTCCTAACTAAATTAATTGTTATTGTGGCGCTGAAAATTAGCGCACGGGAAAGTTTTTCCTATGCGTGCGCACGGAAAAGATGGATTTTCTCTACTTTAAATAGACATGAAGAAACATGTTGATGTTTTCAGAGAGGTAATGAATATAACATTTAACTGGAATAAGTTAACGCCTTTCCTGTTTACATTAGAGTAAGTCGTGATTTGATGGAAGCATGTTGTAATTAATATCGGGTTAATTAAATGTTGTTGCCAAAATTTTATTTACAAAAAATAAAGCGACGCTATTTTATTTTGTTTTTTGAAACTTCAAAATGTAGCTTCCAGTAGTACAACTTTCGTAATATGAAAAGTACTAACTTAGTAGGAGAGATGTTTTAAAACCTTATGAGCTGCGAAATGCAGAATAGGCGGAGCTTATTATTTTTAAACATTTTAAAATACCTTTAATGTAAAAATGTACAATTTGCATTTTTCGTGCACCAGTCAACATTTCTTTTTAAGTGTTTCGTATGGTAGGTACAATTCCCTGGTGGAAATAGTTTCTGCCAATAATCTAATTTAGTCTTGCAGTGTTCTGAAAAACAATTCCAGAAGAATGAGTAAGTCTAAAAAATTCTGAAACATTCTGAAAAAGTATGAAAAGATCTATGTAAAACTTACTAATCATTTTAAAGACTGCATTTTTACAAGTTTTTGGACTCTTCTAGAATACTTTTTCAGAATTAATCAGATCTTTCATGAAAATTTAGCTAAAGTAAAAGTAAGACTTTTTCAGAGTTAATCAGTAAAATTTAAAACATTTCAGATTTTCGAAAAATTATTTACTGTAGGTTTTATCATATTTATTACTTCTCGTAAGGAATATAAAAACTTGATAGGAGGAGGGTTATTAGTAAAAAAATATTAATGTTTATATTCTATACATTTTTAAATTTTATTTACAGATTTTTTTTGATAATTATATACGGTTAAAATATACAAACTGTTTTTATTAAATAATTACAAGACGATAATTATTATTATTATAATATATATATAATACAAAGTATTTCAGATAAAGTTGGATCGTTTGGATCATGATGCACAGAGCATTCTTGATTTCTATCATTAGTAGCAGCATTCATTTCATTTCCAAAAATTCCAAATCTTGCACCGCCAAAGCCGTTGCTGGTAAAACAAGTGGGCATGCATTATTATTAATGTTCACATAACTCCGGATATATCTGTACTTTTTTACAATATTTTCGATTGGACATACGTGCTTTTGTTTATATCGATATAATCCTAACAATCAACACTACACTATTATTTTATAAACGAACACAAAAGGCACCTCTTCTACATTAGCTGTTGTCATCATAGATAAAGTTGGCATCATACGTGGAACGTAGAAGTGAAATTGAAAGTGGGGTGATGGCATGCGCAACAATGCATCATTCGATTTAGGATAGCCAATCAGAACCCCTGATTATGACTGACTAGACGCCACAGAGAACCTCTGTGTAGTCTGTGCTAGATGCAATATACTTATGGTTTTAGAATAAATTGTGTACTAATACTGTATTGTATGTTTTATTACGTGTATTTCTTAAATGTTTTTGAAATATTTTGTACCAGGTATATATATTTATTATTAGTATTAATTAAATATTCTTGAAATAGTTTATATTATATTTATCTTAAAAATATTTCGTTAATATTTCTTAAAATCACTTGTATTATATAACATTTTATTAAGTGTATTCCTTAAATGTTTTTGAAATAATTTGAATTATATGTATTTTATTAAGTATTTCCTAAATGTTTTTGAAATATTTTGTATTATATATTTATTTGTAAGTATTTCTTTGTATTATATATATTATAATAATAATAATTATCAAAAAAAATCTGTAAATAAAATTTAAAAAATGTATAGAATATAAACATTAATATTTTTTTTACTAATAACCCTCCTCCTATCAAGTTTCTATATTCCTTACGAGAAGTAATAAATATGAGAAAACCCTACAGTAAATAATTTTTCGAAAATCTGAAATGTTTTAAATTTTACTGATTAACTCTGAAAAAAGTCTTACTTTTACTTTAGCTAAATTTTCATGAAAGATCTGATTAATTCTGAAAAAGTATTCTAGAGAGTCCAAAAACTTGTAAAAATGCAGTCTTTAAAATGATTAGTAAGTTTTACATAGATCTTTTTCATACTTTTTCAGAATCTTTCAGAATTTTTTAGACTTACTCATTCTTCTGGAATTGTTTTTCAGAACACTGCAAGACTAAATTAGATTATTGGCAGAAACCATTTCCACCAGGGTTAAAACCAAATTTTCCAATGAACAGTAAACTTATAAAATGCTGCTGGCATTTTTAAGAAATCTGGCGTGAAGTCTAATGTTTCCATTTTGTTTTTTCAAAGTTTATAAAAGAATTATTACTTTTTAACAAGTAGTTACTTATCCTGTGATTGCAATAATTATTTTTCTAACAATCACTGAAATATGTTTGGCGAGTTCATTCACCTAATGGGTCAATGGGCGAGTAACACTAACCTATCTTTTACGTATATTACTGACGAATTCACGATTCACATTCCACACCTCACAGACGGTCGGTGATTCTTTCCAGACACGTCATCAAGCATATTCGTTTGATCTAAGATGAAAAACGAGCAAATCAGTAACGTGGTTAAATTGCTATATAAAAACAATTAATTACTTACCCAACATTATTTGTAAATAAAATCCAAGCTTTGGCAAGAACTATTTTAATAACAAAAATTACTTCTAGGCACTGTTAAACTATCGCAAAACAGAAATAAAAGCACAAAGAGAGCAAAGCACTTAAACTAAAGTCAAACTTAACCTCGTTTTACCTAATGTCAATAACGATGCTAGTAAAATATGTATCCGAATTTTAAAGAACATTGATACGTTATTTTTCTATTTACAGCTGACAACTAAACTAATATCAGCACAATACATTAATCACATCATCTGCCCTTTTATAACCTTTGCCGATGTTATGATAATCATTGATCATGTCATACATTGATGACGTCTGAAAACGGAAAGAATCGCCCGTTCTGAACCAGGGTGTTCAATGGTTTAAAGCAGCGTTGTCACATTGGCTGCATTAGTTTTATTAACATTTGGGTAATTTGTAACAACTGTATGTACCACGAAACAGTGCTAAGTTATTCTTTCCCAAATTTGTAATAATTTTGGTAAAATCATCTTGTCTTGTTTCAATATGTGAAATTTATTTGAAAAAAGAATCATAACAGCCCCCGTAGAAATCGTTTCTCCCGTGTTTGCTAATTGGGTTGACGTCACATGCCAGTAAGGCTTAGGCGATTTCTATTACGAATAACCATTAGTCTATGCGAATAACTAAGGTAAAAAATAGAATTTTTTTGTTTTGTTACGGTAGGTTATTAATACCGATAACTCTATTATTTTCAATTGAAATTAAAATTTTTTGCAAAGTAAAATTAGTAGTACTAATAAGATTATATTATTTTTATTTAAAAACAGTGCAGAAAATAGCAGCTTAAATAGCTGCTATTTTTTTTTGCTGGTTGAATTCTAACGCTGATAAAAAAGTTACACTTGTAAAAAACTAGAAGATTTCTGAGTTATTATCGCCTTTACTAAAACAATGCTAATAGCAGCATTTAAACGCAATAATAGCATATGTGCAATGTAAGATTGATCATTCGATACTTTAACGAGTGGGGGGGGGGGTTAACCTATGATCTTTACACCACGGATCTAATGTAAATGTAAAAATCAGTGTTATTGGTAGCTCACGAGTGTGCGTCATTATTTACAAAAAGTGTGTTTTATACCATTATTTATAGTTTTTGTGATTAAATTTCTGAATCGAAGTTTTTAGTTACTGTGTTACCCAGTGGCGGCTACTGGATTTAAGTTGTACCATATCTTAGTATTGGAGCATGAACCCAACAATATTTGAAGGTACGACTATCAGTACTGACTGAAGAAGTTTTGCAGAAAAGAAATTGAGAAAAAAGTTACAGAAATGCTTCCCCAGATTGCTGCTAGACCATTAGTAATTTTTTTTTGTAATCAGAAAGGAAAATGTATCACCCCGTTTTCTTTTTTGTTTTCGAAAGTTTTGATTTTTTGTATTTGACATTTTGAAATTTACACAATGAAAAACTTAAGTTTCAAAGTATCATAACTACAAAAAAATCAAAATTTTCGAAAACCAAAAAAACGAAAAAAAAAATAGTTTGCAAATACCTATTTTACTAATTGTGTAGAAGTAATCTGGGGAGGCAGCGTATTTTTGTAACTTCTTTTTCTCAAATTATTTTCAATTTTTTTTCTGCAACACTTCTTCAATCAGTACTGTCGTGCCTTAAAATATTGCTTAGGTTCCATGCTCCAATATTGATTTATTATATAACCTAAATTCACTAGCCGCCACTGGTGTTACTGTTATTTATTATTTATAATTTGATCGTTTGGTGGTTCATTTTGTAAAAGTACTGATTATAACCATGGCGAATAATTAATATTCCAATGCTGAGCGGGTGTATATAAAGACATATTTTCAAGCCGATGAAAATGCTAGACAATAAGACTAGCAAAACGGCTTTACATGGAAGGCCATCCAAACGTGAAGCCCCACATGAACATTGTAGCAACTGTTTTATTAGGTAAGTAAACAAATCATCTGCTTTTCCGTTCCTTTAAAGTAGATGCTTCTTTATGAAGTGATTATTTTCAATTTTGATTCATTTTTAGAAGATACATGAACATTAAAATTAATTTATTAGACCATATAATAATAATTTAAAATAAGATAATTTTGACGAACTCTTGCAGTGACAACACTGCCTTAGTTACATCATTTCTGTGAACGATGTTTACAGATTTATCCAGTGACCATCAAAATGTTAGTTGCTGGAGGATGAAAAAATTGAGTAATTCAAAAACAAATATTTTTGACAGTACAATTAATTTTACTCGAAGAAATATATTGAGGGTTAAAATATAACTACGCATTTAAAACCCGCCCTGTCTTAGTCTTAAAAAAATATTGAAAATGTAACAAATAACTCAAAAGAAAGCTGTATAAAATGGAAGCTCGGGATAAATTGCAAACAATCTAATGTTTTTAGGAAGTGGTGTAACTGAGCCAACGCGACGGCCGGAGTTATGTCTCTGCGCATATGAAAGTCGAAGCTCATAACTCATAAGAGTCATAAGGTTTTAAAACATCTTTACAATGTTCTGTTATCTTATTTAGTTCAACATTTATGGACTTCATATCGATATATTGCAACGCCATGTACAGGCTGTTTGTTTTAAGTCGACCACATCAAGTAACTATTATATATGCTATGGAGTGTAGAGAAGGAGAAACGTCTCCGTGTTAAAAAATGTGATCGGATTTTCGATGGAAGAATAGGTGGCGCTGATTTAGAGGAGGTATTCTACGTGATTTTGTTTTTACTATTTTTATTATTTTTTTACGCTGTATAATTCTTTTCAACACCTACATAATATTATGTTTTCGTTAGTTTATAGAATCTGAAGCTAGTTTCAGAGATATAGTAAGTGTTTAACTTCAGACTCAATCCCATAATACGATCAGCGCCACATCTCATACCTTACAGAATTCAGACCACATTTTGAACGTACCGTCCATAAGACGCGTTCCTCCTTCTCTACACTCCATAATATATGCACTAAAATAAATGTACCCATTTAGATGGACAAACAAGCAAATTTTATATTATGTAAAACAATCAAAGATAAATTGGAACAAAAATTCAGTAGCTCTTCTAGATCTTCGTCGTTCCGAGACTGGTTTAATAAGTTTATTAAAACTATCACGTTTTTAAGAAATCATATTTCTACCAAATTCACAAGACTGTAGTACTTTGATATTGATGTAGCATTATTTTTAAGTACCTATCGCCTATCTAAAGGTTATAAATGACTATCACAGGTAGTTTCACTAACGTTCTCCTGAGTTTCTCTTGGTACAGATTTATTTGCCCGTTTCGATGGCTGATGTATTAGTAATAAAGCAAATATGTTTCTGAATGGCACCTCTACAGTTAAGTACAATACAAACGCAGTTCCAAATGCAAGGGAGACATCAGATAAGGCGAAACTTATCTGAAAAAAAAAAATTAAATTATAACTAATTGTATAATTCCATAAGTCCATATCGTTCTGTTGACATACATAGTAGCATTACTGATACAACTTGATTATGGCATGCTATACTTTTATTCCCATTGTCATTTAATACTTTATACAAGTCTAAATTTAATTGTAGAAATATATTGGTTGAATTAGTATCACTATCCAGCTTATTAGTTCAATTTTTAAATGATTTTGTATAACAAAGCTTTTAATAATTAAACTATTATATAATAAGACAAACAGAAAAATTATCATAAAAATTCCTTTATTAGTGTGACCGGTTTCGTGAACAAGTAAATTTACTTCACATCTTCAGACACAGGAATTTTTTATAAATAAAAAAAATTCCTGTGTCTGAAGATGTGAAGTAAATTTACTTGTTCACGAAACCGGTCACAATAATAAAGGAATTTTATGAGAATTTTTCTGTTTGTCTTATCATGAATAATTACTCATATGGGATTAACCTACCTACGTTAAACTATTATAATTTAACTAAATAAAAATTGTTTTTAAATTGATTTTATGAATTTCAAATACAACAAATATATGCAAAAGAAATTGAGAAAAAAAGTTACAGAAATGCCTCCTCAGATTGCTTCTAGACCATTAGTAAATTTTTTTTTTTGTAATCAGAGGAAAATTTATCACCCCGTTTTTTTTTTGGTTTTCGAAAGTTTTGATTTTTTGTATTTGACATTTTGAAATTTACACAATGAACAACTTAAGTTTCAAAGTGTCATAACTACAAAAAATCAAAGTTTTCGAAAACCAAAAAAAAACGAAAAAAAAATAGTTTGCAAATATTTTACTAATTGTGTAGAAGTAATCTGGGGAGGCAGCGTATTTTTGTAACTTCTTTTTTCTCAAATTATTTTCAATTTTTTTTTCATGTTTAGCATTATTTTTTTATTGCGTATTCTGAAAGTTTGCACTGTGTTTAGCAATTGTGCAATTTTTTTTTATCAGACATCGCCGTCATATATAAAAAAAATTTTTCAGTGAGTTGAATAACGCTCCGTTGTCAAACGGTGACGTCATGGAATCTCATGTACCCTACAACTGCCAACCGCTGCAGATTGAAAGGGCATACAGTTGAGCTATTTATCAAAGTTTAGATAATGTTTAGTGGCTAATTGTTTTCGTATTTTTGTTTACTATTTTACTTATAGTAAAATGCACTAAAAGAATAAACTGTAAATACTGTGTGTCTCCCTAGTGCAAAAATACTACTGTGACAACGACAGATAAATATTTATCAATTTTTCAATTAGTTGGGGTAAGGCTGGCAGAAAGGACAACACCAAATTTTAATTAGTCGACGTTTCGTGTATTTTGACATTCTCAGGACCTCAGGGCTATTTAAATTATTTCCTTGTAAAAGTATTACTTATATCTTCTAAAAACTTACACATAAACATGAACAACAAATAATATTTATAATCAAGAACAGTAATACGAACAAACCATTGACTAGAATGAAAAGTTTGATTCTAGTCGGTGTTTGTAATTCAGTTTTTAGAAAATATATACTTTTACAAGGAAAACCTACCCAAGCAACATTCTGACGACGAACCGACGTTGCTGTTCGCAACTAAAAGTCGGTGTGCGACGTACACAGAACGTCGGGATGACCCATATTTGTACTAATCTGGTCAATAAAATATTGGTCGATTCGACGTAGCGGACCGACTTTGGTCGTTGTGATTACCGACCAAATGTTCACCAAATTTTACGTCGGCTTAAGTTGGTTGTCAGCCTATTACCAACCTTATTTAAAATTTGCCCTTAATCTGACCTACAAAAGTCGGGTGTAGGTAGTGAAACTAAGCAATTTTGTATATTATTCTATTTGTCGTACCTATCTATTTATATAAAATGGATAAGGCGTGTTTACCATTGAGTACGTATTATATACAAAATACTTCGAATAAAATTTTAATAAATCTGGTGGGGTAAAAACTGAAACGAAAGAAATTTTATTGATACATATATATAAAGTATGTCGAAAAATATAGTGAACCCATAAGAATAATGTTTATTTTAAGAACGAAAGTACTATTTTTTATTCTTTTACTTTCAAAAAATATTTTCCGTTTCCAAAGAAAGCGCAATTGAAATATTGTTTAATTAATTTTACGAGTAAATAAAAACTTTTTTGCTTACTTTATTTGAAAAAAGAGGCAAATTTTGTGTATTTAAAATAATTGTACACATAAACAACATGGCCGCCTATTATTTCCTTCTGTGGAACCAGAAAATATGGCGAAGGCGGAATAAGTGCAACTATTTTTACTAATAGCGTACTTCACGGTTAAATAATTTTACCTGCACCAACTTTTAGTAGGCTTTGGTGCAGAAATCTGCACTAACACTAACGTTCATTCCAAACAATCACGATAATATCGATCGTCTCTTGCAGTTGGTGTATAAATCTTTACTAAATATCTACCAATACCTGAATTATCGACATTGATTTTGAGGGTTATGTTAGACCAAGGACGAAAAGCCTAACACCAACGTCCAACCGACATTGCTAGACGACTACGTCAGTCAGCAACGTCTAACCAACGTTGGAATGTTACCCAAAATTACCTAAATCTAATTAATCAGTTACCAACGTCTAATCAACGTTGGATAATAATCTAAGAACACACTCAACGTATTAAGTAGATTTCTGACATCAAACCAATGTTGGTAAATGTGCTAGATGTAAATAGTAGGTTTGCGAGGTTCAAGCTACGTTGCTCCGACGTTGTATCATAACTATAAAATTTAAGACGCTACTTGACTAATATTTGTAATAATTCTGACCTTATAATTAGTAAAAAAGTAGTCTGTAGTCGGTAAAATGTTACTTGAGATGAATGTAGCTACCTATCAAGTCGGTTACCAACGTTATACAGAAGTACGTGTATTACCGAAAATTAATCGGAGCTACTTAAGAGGGCTAATCGAACCAGTAATTGTAAGGCAATTTTTCAAAATTTATTTCTTCCATACGGTTTGGTCAAATTACACCAAATTTGGAGGATCAGTAGTTGAAAGTGTACTAGAGGGTACATGTATATCTATTTTAATTAATTTTCACTTTATGTAAGGAAAATTTATACTGTAAATATAAGTGAAATTTGAACGTGATTAGCTCCTGAATTATGATATCAATCGGTAAAATTCGAGGTAAAATTCATACATGTCTTCTAGAATGAATCTTCATAATTATGCTCAGCAAGTTTCAAACTTTTATTCCGTACTATTTGGTTAAAATGAATTTTCTAAATAAGTATCTTTATCACTACAAATAGAGCAAGGAAGTGTTACCTCTATCGGGAATCGCACCTCAATGAAGTCGGTGAATAAAACGTCCAGTGAAGGTATAGTCAAGAGCAAAAATTATTCAGCGGCGCATGTATAAAAACTTTCTAGAGAGTGTCACAGCTATCCGAAGCTTTTTCCCGACTAGGCCCCTTAAGTTAGTCATTAACGTCTAACTAACGTTGGTTAATAACTAAAAAGGACCAAACCTATTAAGCCACTAACCAACGTCTAACCAACGTTGGCAAGTGTTCCATAACAAACTTGACCTATTCAGTTAGTCACCAACGTCTACCCCAACGTTGGTAGGTTACTCAAAATTTAACCATACCTATTTTAGTCAGTTGTCAACGTCTAACCAACGTTGGTAAGTTATTCAAAATATAACCATACCTATTTTAGTCAGTTGTCAACGTCTCATCAACGTTGGATAATGACTTGAAAACATATCAAACCTTATTAAGTCGTTTTCCAACGGCAAATCAATGTTGGTAAATCGTCCAGACTTAAGCAGTAGGTTTACGAGGTCGGCGCAATATTTGGTTCGACGTCGTATTACAACTACAAAATTTAAGTTATTACTCGACTACTATTTGTAATAATTCTAACGTCGGAATTAGTGAAAAAGTAATCGGTAGTTGGTAAAATGTTGCTTGGGTAAATTAAGTAGACCTGAAGTGTCAAATTCTTGACACGTCGACTAATAATTAAAACTTGGTTTTCTCCTTTCGACCGACAATATTTCAACTAATTTATTATTTATTATTTCTAAACTAATTCTACAAATTACTTATTACTATTACTTTTACCTTGGAACAAAAAAGCAAGGATACTGTGGCAAAAAAACTATGCGCAGGATCGCAAAATGGTTAAATATTGTTGTGACAGTTGTAAGTAATTTGTAATATAAAATTTTAAATTAGTATTAGCTTGAAGAAGACATGGAAAATTACATGTATTTCAAGTAAATTAAAAATATGGTAATTAAATTAAGACCTGATATTATACACATATCTTTTGATTGTCAAGGTATGTCAAAACATGTATTTTTAAACAGAACCACGATACACATTCAACGGTATGCCGACGGGCATGTGTGCTCACGTCATAGCGACAATCGCGTTTCGACAATCAAGTAGGCATCATCTGGAGATGATTAAAACTAACCTTATGCTAACAATGTATTCTATTTATACCTAAACTATTGTCACGGTTGGGTGAACCGTGACCCACTAACCAATAAAGCGGGCTATTTGGGATTGGCCCTATGTCACTATTCATATTATTTTTACACTTTGTGATTACTAAGCTTTCAAATGCATCCAGCTGTCTAGTATTTGTTACATTCCTAATTAATCTTAAATTGCTAATATCTATTTTATAGTTGTTCTCAAACGCATGTGAGGCAACACTACCATATTTGAAATGGACCATATGCTCTCTGAATCTAGTCTGAATTGATAGTCTAGTTTGTTCAAACTACTTTTGATTACAGTCCTTATAGCTAATTTCGCAATTCCCCGACTTTTCGTTTCTTTCAATTTCGTCTTTAGGGTTGTCTAAAAGTTGTAGTTTATTTCCCGATTAATGAACCACTACCGAAGAATTTTGAAGTGATTATAAATTTTCATTTCCTATTTATTTTATCAAAGGTGAAAAGTATTCAGTTGCAAGAAGGTGAAATTTAGATCACCTTTGACGTTTGTTCATTGTTTCCGATACCACAGACCTTGGACTACCTTAAGGATTTACTCGAATTAAACAATCTAAGTCAAGATGTAGAAAAAGAATATCTTTAACTAACATAACTTTGCATGAAACAAAATTGCTTTCGATTGAACGATAATTTCTTCAAACATGAAGGAACAGCAAAGGGTAACTCTTTGTCACCATTCGACCAGTCTCTTCATGGGCAGATTCCAGACAGAAACAAAAGAAGAATTTGAGTATTTGCCCAGGGTTTGGCTTAGGTTTGTGGATGACATTTTTGCAAAAGAGTTCCATGTGAAGGCCAAAGACGGACGACACATGTGAGCTGACTCCCGATAAAGTGCTAAAAAAGTGGTACAAAAACGCCATAAAATCGGTAAAACCAGAGATCCAGT
Source organism: Rhamnusium bicolor (assembly GCA_029963845.1). NCBI lineage: Eukaryota > Metazoa > Arthropoda > Insecta > Coleoptera > Cerambycidae > Rhamnusium > Rhamnusium bicolor. The sequence goes on along the minus strand of JANEYF010003717.1, from coordinate 172,550 downwards.
TTCCCATAGTGGTAAGGCTAATATCCATAGTGGAAAAAGATACTAAAAGTCATCCCCCAATGAAAAAAGACGTTTCTCGTGATACCTGTACTAGTATTAAATTTAAGCGTGTCCCCGATAATATCGATAAAATAAAAGTTCCCATAAACGCTCCCGTGAGTGACAGTGCTATAGACGCTAAACGCAATAAAAAGAGACAAACAATAGACATAAAGTCAATCAAAATCAAAAAGCATAAAAAGGGAAAAGTGGATGAACGTTAAACCTCGGCTATATGACATTGCTTTAAAAGTAGGCGGTAAATCACCCAGCAAAAACATCGACAAAAAGATCGTAAAAACAGATGGAAAAACGGAATCTCTGAGGATCCCAACCAACGAAGAAGAGTTACACGAACTTTATGTGAGCGATTATACAAAGAGTTTTTTTAAGTTCAGACATGAGTGAGTCACAGAACTCGCCGCCCCATCCAAGATTCGAGCTTCCATCCCAGCCCTCAACAAAAGACGACAGAACTGTCGCTGATTAGCGGAAGATTCAGCAAGCGTCAGAAAATGCTATCTCACATATGTTAACAACTAGCATATCAATAGAACCACCTAACGCATTCAGCGGCAACATGGATGCTCAGATGGACACATCCACCGCTGAAACTGCGCCGCCTGCCAGCTTTGTGTACCCGAAAAAGTACACAAAGCTAAACAACCTATTACGAAATGATCCCCCAAACGTTAACGGACAATCAATATACCCAGCTCGTTAGCCTGCCGATGCGAGCGAAACTGACGAGGTGGTACAGAACAACGCCGCTCAATCCATTAGAAAACCCAAAATTAATAAAGAGGCGCCTCCAAAAAATCTGCCTATAGTTTTAAAAGGTGTACCCAATAGGCATAATGAATTTATATCGGAGATAAATCGAAACATTAAATTGGGTTTCCACGTCAAGTTCGCGGCGCAAAGCACCCTGCTGTGCATTTAGGATAAAAGGGAATACGACAAGTACAAGGATAAACTTAATGGTAGTGATATTGAGTATCATTCGTATAGAGCTAGAGCAGACAAAAATCATGCCTTCGTGCTATGAGGCTTGCAGGGGTACCCCACTTTGGACGACATTAAAAATATTTTCAAAATGAGAATAAGAAACCCTTTATATCTTATTGCCGACAAGGGCACCACACTGAAAAAAGATGCAAAATGATATCAAATATGTTTTAGATAGATAGATAGATCGTTTATTCCAATAGACTAAATTACAATAGTATAGGAAAAGTCAGAGATAGATACATTTCAGATGCATAAAACAATAAATATTGGAAATAAATCTAAAATAAAATAACAAATAAAATAACAAATAGGAACAACAAATTTAACATACAAAATTTTAAACAAGATATGAACATGACAAATGTAAAATGTAAATACACAAGAATAATATAAATACATCAATTCGCATAATAGCACTTACAATGATAAAAAGATATAATATACCAACATAAAAAGGACATATTAAAATACAGTGTGAAACTATAAGTTAAAATTCATATATTCAGAAACACTATAAAACACATTATCAAGTAACATACTATATATTCTAGTTTTATATAGTTTTAGACTGTTTATTTGCCTGATTTCAGGATTTAATTTATTGTATAGTTTAATTCCTACATACATAGGGCTTTTCTCATACATAGATAAATTGTGTGTTGGAATTGACAATAAATAGTTGTGTCTAGTTTCATATTGATGTAAATCGCCATTAGTAATAAATTTATTTAAGTTTGACTTAACATATATTAAAATTTCTAAGATGTATATACAAGGTAGTGTTAGTAATTGTAATTTTTTAAAATATGGCCTACATGATGTTTGAAATGATATACCAGCTATATTCCTTATGGCTCTTTTTTTGTAGTTTAAATACCCTGTTTAAATGACTTGATGATCCCCAAAATAAGATGCCATAACGCAAACGTGAAACAAATTGAGAGTGGTAGAAAGAGTAAAGAATATTTTTGTTAGTGATATTTTTTAATCTAAAGAGTGCAAAACATAAAGAAGAAAGTTTATTACAGAGAATATCTGTGTGCATTTCCCAATTTAATGCATTATCTATATGAAGACCTAGGAATTTTGTGTTTTTGACTTGAGCGATTGATTCTCTTTCAATTTTTAATAATTGACTTTCGTTAATGATGCTATTTCTAGGCGTAAAATTTATAAAAACTGTCTTAGATGTGTTCAGATACAACTTGTTAATTTTAAACCAATCTATAAATTTATTTATCATTATTTGTAATTTAAAAACAGCATCTACTAGGGTTGAATCCTCACACAAATAAGTATTGTCATCTGCAAACATAATGAGGTTATTTATCGAATTTGTTATTTCAGGTAAATCATTAACAAAAATAAGAAATAGAAGGGGACCTAAAATGGAACCCTGGGGAACGCCGACAGTAACATACGACTCTTTGGAATAGGTACCATTAATATCTACAATTTGTTTTCTGTTATATAAGTAGGATGTCAACCAATTGTTTATTCTTCCTCGAAGTCCATATGCATTTAATTTTTTCCTTAAGCAAGGCGTGATCGACTAGATCAAATGCCTTGCTTAAGTCCATAAAAATACTTAAGGTTTTTTTATTATCATCCAGAGTCTTGCATAATTGACTAATAAATTGTGTTATTGCAGTTGTCGTACTTTTGTTTTTCCTAAATCCATGTTGCGCAGTAGTCAGTATGTTAAAAGTTGTTAAAAAATTATTTATTTCATCAAACACAATTCTTTCAAGGACTTTAGAAATAGAACTAAGCAGTGAAATTGGTCTATAATTCTCGATGTTAACTTTGTCACCTTTTTTATATAAGGGAACAACCCGTGCTATTTTAAATATTTCAGGGAAAATTCCTTGTTCTAACGACAAATTTACGAGATAAGTTAACGGGTAAGTAATATAGTTTACAATCAACTTTAGTAAATTTGATGAAATTAAGTCAACTCCTGCAGATTGAGATTTTTTTAAGATTTATTATAGCATTATATATAGTATTTTCACTGACTGGCCTTAAAAACATTGTTTCATGAATTCTTGGGAGTGTAAAGTTACAGTTCTTACCAGTATCTTGACTTTGTTCATTTGACAGTTTTTGAGGTAATCCAACAAAATAATCATTAAAGGAATTAGCTATAATTTTACTATCTTTCACAATGGTATTTTCTAATTTAATTTCAAATATTTCTTTGTTAGCTTTATTTTTGTTAATAGATTTATTAATTATTGTCCATGCGGCCTTTCCTTTATTGTCAAATTCTTCATATAGTCTGTTATTGTAAAGTCTTTTTGCGGCAGTAATAACTTTTTTTGTAAATTTTCTTATAATTATTGTAATAGTTTTTATCCAACACATGTCCTGTTTCTATCATAGTTGCATATAATTGTTTCATCTTTCTTGCTGATATTTTAATACCTCGAGTTAACCACGGTTTTATAGTATTTCTAGAATATATTCTTTTAACAGGGAAGGCAACATCTACATAATATTTTGTGCGATTTACAAATAATTCAAATGCTTCATTAACATCCTGAGTTTGATATACATCAATCCAGGATTCATTACTTAAATGATGAAACAAGGTTGCATAATTTTCACTACTATAAACTCTTCTGTATATGTACTTGTCTATGTTCAAATCTAAATCACAGTTTAGTTCTAGGAATTGAGCAGAATGATCGGATATGCCATTAAAAGATACATTAGTGGATATATTATATAAATCTTTGTCAATATTTGTACAAATATAATCAATAGCGCTGGAAGAAATAGCCGTACATCTTGTGGGTTCACCTAAACAAATAACAAAACCATATGCATGTAAGATATCTACTAATTCATTTTTTTCTGGTGAATTTGATAGGTAATTTATATTCAGGTCTCCGCAAAGGATAATATTTTCATTTTTTATTCTAGAAATATTGTGCAAGAATGAATTTAGCTCTCTAAGAAATAAATGTACGTCCGTTGATGGAGATCTATAAACACAAAAAATATTTAGTGAATTATTATTTTTTAGGAGTACTTTAACACCGCAGACCTCAAAAATTTTCTCTTTACACCATTTTTCAATTTGTTCAATTGCACTACATGAATCCTTGAGTTTATTACTGCAGAATATTGCCACGCCACCGTTTTTATATTCATTTCTACAATATTTACTGATTGAATTATAACCTTCAATATTTAAATAATCACTTTGTTTATTATCAAACCAATGCTCCGTCAAGCATGCTATATCAACATCATTCATATTGAGAGTTGCTTCCACAAGATCTACTTTATTTCTTAAGCTTTGTACATTTTGATGACATATTTTTAAAGAGTTGTCCATTTGATATTTGCTGCATTGAACCTGCGGTGATTGCTATTGTGTATCATACTTTATTTTTTGTTTTTCCGCATTGACCTTTTTTTGCAGAACACGACAATTTTTAATATCGAACATAGAATGATTAATATTTAAGTCAAGATTTAATTTTTTGTTAGCATCCATACAGTTACTACATTTGAGTAGATCATTTTTACAGTCTTTTTTGTTATGTCCCTTTTCCCCACATTTTACACATACCTCCTCACTTTCACAATTGTCTGAATTGTGATTAAAGCCTCCACATTTAAAACATCTATATATTTTGACGTAATCGAAAACCCTGCAGGAGGGCGTCCATCCAATACTAAGTGAACCTTCTTCCAATACTCTTGAATGTGTGATCGAATCACATTCTAGAATAGCCATATAACGTTTCACCATTTTTTTAATTACAACAACATCTATTTTCATGTCACTATGACGTAGAAAAGCATTTTGTTTATTTATGCACTCTAAAAGTTCTTTTTCTTCCATTTTATCCTCAATGTCCACAATTTTCAAGCATGGCCTTTTCTTATTTGGTATATTCACTTGATACTGCCTTCCTAAACTCTTTTCTGCTTCCATTTTCACTTTTTCAACTTCTTCTTTTGTTTTGCACTTAATTAAAATGCCTCCATCTTTAACACTTTTCATTTGTGTTATGCCAACTTCCATTGCAGATGGTTTCAACTTTTTAGTAATAACTTCCTTTGTTTTAGTGCTATCTTGTTTTACCTTGGGCTTTATAACAACTGCTTCACCCGATACTACACTCGAATATGTTTTATCTGACATAGGTTTTTCAGTTTTGCTCGACTCTTCTAACTTTGCTTTTAAATCATTCAACTCATTCATTACAGTTTTTTTGAAATCATTCATTTCTTTGTTTATTTGCATAGTGAACTTAAGATACGGCATACAAGAATTGCAGAACCATTTAAATCCGTTTAAGTTCTTTATTACATTAAAATCTTTTGTAGTGATATCAATGCATTTATAATGAAATAAGTTTTCACAAATTCCTGAGCATTTGATGCTATTATCAGTTTTGACCTTTTCCTGGCATTTGTTGCAATAATTTTCCTCCATTTTATCGACTTGGTAGAACTATATATACAGCGCTCGGTGACCGAGCGCTGCTTAAGATTAAACTTAAATGTAGGACTATATAGTGTTTATATTTACAGGTGCGATAAGAACAATAACTGACCTTTTTTTATTATATAGTTTTTAAATTCTGTACTACACTTTTAACTTTTTGTCACATGCACATTAACTTCACTTTCCAGGTACATAATATCTTTATTATTATTGAATAAACTGTTTTCACTAAACTGTTCTTGCACTAAACTCAGATGAGACCAGATAATAACTAATAATTCAAGCAAACATTATATACTAATATAATGTGAGAGTGACGCACAAATGATAGGCTAATATCCGAATGCAGGAGATGCCAAATGTGGGGCCATGCCACCACACTGGACCCGGGATTGCGAAAAGGCAGTAGATTTTCCACCTAAGTGCGCCAATTGCCAATTAAAAAGTTTGAAATAAAAAACGAAAATACACGCGAGGAACCAAGGTACGTGGCAGCCCCTATACTTCAAAACAATGTGTGGGAACAACGCAGGAAGAGCACCGAATAGCAAAAGCAGAGCCAACGTGAAGAAAGAACAGAAAGAAACGACGAAAGTTTCCGACGAACGCAACACAGACAATAAAAACGAACCCCAGACGTACACAAATAACAGACAACGAACTCTCGGACTTTAATATCTTAACACAATAGTTAAATGAACTTAATAAATTAATTAATCTAAAAGAAGCAATCAGGGTTATCAAAGAATTAAATAAAATGCTACGGACCGTTCCAATGTAAGCAATTACAGTACTACAAGAATTTTCGGTTGATGTTTACCTAACTTTAAAATTCTCAACTAATTGCTTGCTTTGGAACTGTAACGGCCTAATCAAAGCCAATGAACTAAAATTTTTTTAACGACAAACGACATTGACCTTGTCTTTTTGAGTGAGACGAACCTTTAAAACACATTATAAAATTAACTTATAAAATTATTTTATTTACAAGACTGACAGAATTGGGTGGAGAGGAGGAGGCGTGGCTATCTTAGTGAAGAAGGACGTCCCACATATCCTGACCCCGCCCTCAGATATTAATATAGAAAACACCAGCATTCAACTAGGAGACGGCACAACATTGACAGCCGCCTACAACCCTCCACGGAATAGAATAACGGAGCAAGATCTCGATATACTGTTTAGCAAAAATAAAGTCATTCTAGCAGGAGATCTGAATACCAGACACATCGTCTGGAGGAACAGACGGGGCAAAGCCAACGGCAGCATCGTGCAGGACTATTTACTTAGGGAAGGTATAACCGTCGTTTCGACGAGCACCCCGACCCATTATCCCGCAAACAGCTCCACTCCCACCTACATCGATATTATTCTAAACAAAAGTTACACGCACGATAGCAACCCTGTGTCTAGAATAGAGTTGAACTTACTCGAAACTCTCATAACTATGAAACAACCAAATGGGATAAATACCATAAAAACCATAATGAATAATCTCACTATTCTCACTGTTATAAACTCTAACATTCGTACAAATGAACAACTCGACAATGAAATTGAAATTTTGACTAATAACATATGCGCGTAGTAGAACTACAAAGCAAATCAATATCGGCCCCAAAATCGAAAAAATTCCTGAAGACATCAAAAATTTAATCAAATTTAAAAATAAAATAGGTACGTCGTAACTGGCAAAGAAACAAGCGCAGGATCGAGAAGAGAAGGCTGAAAGATTTACAGGAAACAATTTCAAATAAACTTACAACACACCGTAACACACAGTAGAATGAAAAGGTAGCCAAGCTCACGGCAAAGAATAATTCTCTTTGGACTATGTCTAGGATGCTTAAACGGGATAGTCATCAAATACCAGTAAAAATTTCAAATGGCCAAATTTCGCTCACAGACAAAGAGGAAGCCGATGCCGTGGCTGACTACCTCTTTTAAACGTACAATTCCAGCCCTAATGAGACACCTAACCTAAAAGCTCCCGGTCCCGACACAATTCCCCATATCCTATACAAAAAATTACCCAGAAAAACATTAGTCCAAATCACCCACATAATTAACTCGTCGATACGATTACAATACTTCTCTGCAGTGTGAAAAATTTCAAGTATTGTCCCTTTTCTAAAGCCGGGGAAAGATCCCACTCTACCGTCTAGTTACCGCCCTATATCCTTGTTAAACACACTAGGAAAAATAGCGGAAAAAATTATCCTTATTAACTTAAATAAAACTATTAAAAAGAAAAATTTAATACCAAACTTGCAATTCGGCTTTAGAGGAGGACATAATACCACGTTGTGCAGAGTCGTGCGCGATGTTATCGAGGGCTACAATAAAAACATTCAAGAAAAATGCTCCTTCTGGACATCCAGAAGGCGTTCGACGCAGTTTGGCATGGAGGTCTCCTTCACAAACTGCAAAACACACACAACCTATGCCCCTATTTTATTTCTCTATTAAAGTCATATCTCGAACATAGAACGTTTTCAGTTCGAATAAACAATAGCCTCTCAAAAAATTTTCAAATCCGGGCGGGAGTGCCACAAGGGACGGTGCTTTCTCTGGTATTATTTAATTTATATCTGGCAGACCTACTAATTGAGTAGAAGAAGGCAGTAAAATATCTGGGGGTAAATTTAGACAAACGACTGTCTTTTAAACCCCATATTACAATATCCCGAATAAAGCTTATTTGGCTCTACACAAGTCGTACCCATTAGTTAACAGAAGATCGGTTTTAAACACAAAAATAAACTACTTATTTACAAGACAGTCATACGTCTAATATTGACCTACGGTTGCGTCGTCTGGTATAGGATGTCCGACACCCAATACGGCAGCTTCCAGACGGCGCAAAACAAGCTACTTCGTCTCCTCACTAACGCAAACAGATACATTAATATAGAACAATTACACATAAACGCGGACATACTCTACATACGAGACTTCATAATAGAAACTGCGACGAAATTTCTGACTAACAATTTACAACACTCTGCACTTACAAGTCACATAGTCAACATTCGAAACTACCACAATTACCAACATACACACCGTTTACTTCACGAAAACTTGCCACTCTATTTTGACAATAACTGACAACAATGACTGACAAACGATTCCTACCCACCTACCACCTGTCCCATATCTACCTCCAACCCGTAACTTTGCTATAGATACCCCCTTTTACTCTCTACCCTATTCACAGACTAGACGTTGAATTTTTTAGAGCAGGTTTTTTCTCGTTTTTTCCTGCAAACTCCTGACGATAACCATCCCTTTTAAAATTTCCCTTATTTAAGTATTAAGTTTCTCTAACATTATAATCACATTGCGTTATATTTTATAGGGAGAACGCCTGCCATAATCTACAACTGTAAAAGGGTGTTACAACAGCATGAGCCACAACATCCGGCCAGCCCTGACGACGCCGACACGTCTGCCCACCGTAAGGTGGAGAATGTCGCCGTGCGGTGTCACTATTATAATATATAACCATGTTGTATTATTACTGTAATATATTTAATATATTTTCAATACCCTTAGTTAAGTTATAAATGTATATAATAAGCGATAAAGAATTTTAATTAGAATTGGAAACAGAAGCAAAAGAAGAATTTGAGTATTTCCCCAGGGTTTGGCTTAGGTTTGTGGATGATATTTTTGCAGTGTTTGATACAAAAGTCGCTGATATTGACAAAATTGTTTCTAAATTAAACATACATTTTTAGATGTATTAATAATTAGAAATAGTGAAAATAAATGAGAATTTGACATATACAGAGAAGATACCAGTATTTTAAGATATATCCTTAAGGACTCCACCATTGTGCTCAACACAAAATAGTGAGTTTTATTTTCTAGTTCATTGTCTATTAAGCTTCAATAAGGAGAGGTTTGAAAAAGAAAGGCATTGATTTAAGGATATAGCTGCGAGTAAGGGATATTCTGTAAGTTTAATTGAGAAAATAATTAGGAACGAAAATTTAAAGTCACTTCGAAATTCCTCGACCTTCCAAAATGAAAGAGAAAATCCGAAATTTGTATCGATTCCATTCAATCCTCGATTCGCCCTTGGTATTGGTATGATTCTTAAAGATATAGATATGACAGTGGTTCATTCATCGGGAAATAAACTACAACAACTTTTAGGCAATCTTAAAGACAAAATTGAACGAAACGAAAAGTGGGGGATTTACGAAATTCGCTGTAAGGACTGTAATCAAAAGTATGTTGGACACACTAGACGATCAATTCAAACTAGATTCAAAGAACATATGGCCCATCTCAAATATGGTAGAACAGATAAATATAGTGTTGCCCAACATGAGTTTGAAAACAACCATAAAATAGATATTAGCAATTTAAGATTAATTAGAAATGTAACAAATATTAGACAGCTGGGTGCATTTGAAAGCTTGAAAATCACAAAGTGTAAAAATAATATGAATAGTGACGAGGGCCAATCCCAAATAGCCCGATTTTTTGGTTAGTGGGTCACGGTCATCGAACCGTGACAATAGTTTAGGTATAAATAGGATACATTGTTAGCATAAAGTTAGTTTTAATCATCTCCAGATGATGCCAACTTGGTTGGTGTTTTGGTGTTTCGTAAAAAACTAGGTCAGTGTTATTTTCACTTCAAAGGTTCCAACTCACTTCAGGATTAGAATCAAGGAAGAAATTCAATTAATAGACCTTTTCGGAAACTTACTCAAGTCAACTAGATTATATTAAATAATGTTTGTTTACTGATCTAGTCAAATGTACCCGTGTTCCTAAACATGAAAACTGAAAACCTGATTTTTTAGTTAACTATACTGTCTAGTCGGGGAAAGAAGTCCCGCGGAAAGAATGTAATTTCTGCATTTCATTCACAATTAAGCGTAAATGAAACAAATGAATTAGTGCATGACAAATTTTTGTGATGGTTTGCATCTGCACCTACTTATTGGGAGAGGTATTATATTCTGAGAATTTGATTTTGCAGAAAGCTGGCGACTTATCGGCAATACTCTCCGTTACCGCGCGGGTCTTTTTTCGCCGACTGGACAGTATTTGTAACCCTATTTAAAAGCAGGGTCAGTTTGAATCCTGCGCATTGAATAAAAATTCATTCGTAAGTCGTATTATGATGTTCTACTTCATCAGTCTCAGATGTAATTTAGGTTATGGTACGAATGACGTAGAGATTCAGAATCAACATATATTTTGTGGAATCAACGGTTATTGTTATTGCCATTATTACATAATTTGTATCATCAAGCAAGATGGAAGACCAGCTAAATCTTGGCAGATGTGAGATTTGCGGCTTTATTAGCCAAGAAAGCTGTTATGTTGTTATGAACGAAGTGCGTAAAAATGCGTTCATATACTTCAAGAAAAGTTTAGTGATCGGGACAAACTTGTCACGTGACATCAAACAACCGAGTTAGTACCCCAGAGTAGGTATCCGAAAAGGCCTTTAGAATGTCCTAGAGTAGGTTGGAACCTTGGATGTGAAGAGATAACACTGACGTAGATTTCCACGAAACACCAAAACACCATATGCTGCACTCGACGCGCGTTTCGCCAACTAAGTTGGCATGTTCTGGAGATGATTAAAACTGTTTCAGTATTTTGATGTTTTGTGGAAAACTACGTCAGTGTTAATTTCAGAACGATTAAATATTTGATACCCCGCTCAAAACTCTAGCACTTATTCTGTAATTTTCAAATAATTCAAATTTTCAAAATTTTGTCTACAATTTTTTTCAGATTTAAATTTTGTTACTTGAAAATAAAAAATTAATCGGTACATCCTAAGTTATTTTTAAAAATGAATGTTTTAATTTCTTTCTCCCTTTTGTTTTAACAAAGAAAATAGGGGTGAGTATTATAGCATCGACACGTGTCGAACTCGATAACGAAAGTAAATAACTGGGGCTAGTAGTTTGATGGGTAACAGCCAGACCAGCAGAACTGAGCAATCTCGACCCAGTCTTCTAGCAGCTTATAACGCAGAAGCTATGCAATCTTAGGCAAGGACTGTGTAGTTGGATATACCATCCTTCAGAGGGGATGAAAAACACAGAGAGTCCCTTGTCTATAAGATGTTAGGTAAGTAAAAGGTCTACTCTTCGACATAGTAGAGGTTCGGCTATATTTTCAGGTTGGGGATAGCTCGTGTCCTGGCGTCATTCATTGGCCTTAGTAACGGAAATAGGTCGACGTTAAATAAAATTAATAAAAAAAAAAACAGAAAATGAATTCTGATAAATTAGGTTTATGAAAGTTTTTTTATATTTGTTGTTCCTACTTTATTTTATTTCATGTTAATGATATTTTACAGAGATAATTATGTGCCATAAAGAGCTGAGTTTTCAGGTTTGATCACCGCAATTTTGAACGCTAGAGATTTGAAAATTTCAAAATGTGTATGGTTTGTTCAACTTTCATTCATATTATGGAAAAATATATAGGGGGTTACATTAAAAAAATACACGTTATGACATTCTCTGTATATATTTTTTAGGCATATAAAATTTTGCTTATCGAAATCAAAATCTTTGGAAAAAATGACGTAGGTAAATATAAATTTAGAAAATTTTTATGATCTCAAAATAACAGGAGATGGAATATTAAGCAGTCCACCCTAATATTAATAGTCAAAGTACAAAAAAATGTCCTTTTCTTCTATGACGAAGGCAGCACTTTGGACTCTGCAAGGCGGTGATTAGCCTGCCAACTATATTCAGCAGAGAATACCAACTTCTTAAGTTCACTTTATATACCATGCCGTAGTAGTTGCAGTTGAGGTTGCCGCATCAGTTCAGAACAATTTACAATTTATAAACTTATGCCGTGGATGTTACTATATGATTGCTGTGCTGCTGTAGTATAGTTTGTAAACTGAACTTTATGCAAATAAATTCAAGATATTAATAACAATAACAAACCTTGCATAATAATTAATTGTCAGCTTTTGAATACTAAAGTGGCAATTTTGGATATATTTCAACTATTAGTTTCCTTGACATCATTAGGCAGTAATTTAAATTCATTAAACCGTTTAAAAATACCTACCTATTCAACATTTAACAGTTTTTAGTAGGTATTCATCCTATTAATATGTATACTCGTATTATTTATAGTTCTTGCAAGGTGCTTATGTATTTATATTATTCTTGACCAGAATGTGAGAAATTCCTTAAAATTAAAGATAAAACAGTTATTGAGGTACCTACGCAATTTACGATGATTTTTATATGTTAGAGAAAATATGTTGGAAAACAAATTATGGTTATTTGTGAATATGTATCAGACCATTTGTGATAAAAAAGAAATTACTTAAATATATTACAACAAAGAAAATGACCGAACAATTTATTGTTTAACATACTATTTGAGTGCAGTCTCACTGGCATTGCGTCAGTGGGTTTGGTCATCAATTCATTCAAAATGGTCACAACCAGATCTCCTGGTTTGAATTTTTTACATTGCAGTCTTTGAGCACTGAGAGCTGCCTCCTTCTTTACACGTATATGAAAAAGGGCCAGATCAATCAAAGCTTTCATTGCTGCTGTTGGACAGATTCTCATTGCTCCAGTGAGATACGCAAGCCATTGCACTTTTAGCAACTTGTTTTGTGCTGTTTTTTGTCACTATACTAATGATGCCTAGGTGACAATGGGTCTGACAACTGTTAAGTATGACAAATAAATCACATCCAGAGGATACGCTGAGGGTGATGGAGTCCTTCTTGTGGGTATCCCTTGATGGCTGTTACTGATTCCCTTCTCATTATCGCTGTTGTCCTTCGGCTGTTAAGATGGATAATATTCATCTTACTGTTAAAGGCTCAAAACCTTTCCTTTGTGCGGCTCTTTCTTGATTGAGGTTATCAAAAGCTGTGTCTATTGGTTTTTGTGAAACGGTGTGTTTGGTAGTATTTCGCCTCTTAGATATTGATCTAAGATTTTCTCCATTCCTTTTAAGAGAAACGGGGTTAGACTTATATGAAGATATTATTTAGGCTGGACGCTTGATCGCCTTCCTGCCTTCGGTATAAACGCTACTTTTACCCCTATCCATGCTTGGGGATTATATTCCAAGTTGTAACTGTTTTGAAGATTCGAACCAAGGTGGGAGTTATCTCCTTGACTTTTTGCTTCAAGAGGGCCGGGAAGATACCGTTTCCTCCGGTTGATTTATAAATCAAAATTAAATAGGCTATCGATACTATAGTACAGATAGCCTATCTAATCTTACTGGGTGTGATGATTTTTCCAGAGTGACATTTTTCCCGGTTCGTAAGTCGATGTACAACCTTCTGATTTCTACTATTTGAGAGCCTGGAAAGTGAGTTTGCAAAAGCAATTTCACACTTTTTCTCTACTTTCGGTGTAATTGCTGTCTGAGTTTTGCAGCAACCCGATTCCGTTTGAGTATTCTTTTGAGAGAATTTTTTAAAGTCGGATAACTGGGGACAATTCATTGATTCCCTCACAGAACCCATTCCAAGTTTTCTATTTAGACTTATTATATTCCTCTAATAAAAAGTTACTACTAATATTTTTCCTGCTAGAGGATTATTGACAGAAATTATAAAAATTCCTATTCCTCCCAGACTTGTTGATAAAGTTGTAGAATATGGTTTTTTACAATTTACCTTCCAAAATTGATATTTAGATATCTTATGATTTTCATTATCTCTCAACATTATGTTTTTTTCGTATCTCTATTAAAACAATACAATAAAATATTTATTACCACAGATAATAAGCCCCTTTTATTACAACCCCCTATATTCCGAAAGTAACCCTGTATAGGAGGAGATTACATATTTGGAGGCAATGGACACCAGTGGCAGCTGGTAAAATTTAGGCTGTCATATATTGGACCATGGGACCCAAGCGATAATTTAAGGTACAACTATCAAGACTAAATGAAGAAGTTTTGCAAAAAAAATTGCATATGATTTGAACGAAACAACTACTCAGCGGGCAATCACCCCGACCTGCATTGGATTATACCTTCAAATCATGATAGATCGGTAGCCAATATCATTTGTCAATTCCTAACCAGACATAGACCGCTTTCGAACTTATTATTCTCAGTATGCCATAGGTTGTGGAACAGACAAATGATAGTGGCCAACCTGCTAGTCATATACTGACTAGGGTAAATTGAGTAGTGGTGAGAGGTATGTGAAACTTCTTATATGGTCCAAATGCTACTACCCTACCGACTCATAGATGTCTCTGTGGCGGATAGCGACTTGCAGAAGCAAGTACCGAGGGCGGCGACTTCCAGGTGGACTAAACTACTGTTATTAAATATGATTTGAATAAAACAACTACTCAGCGGGCAAATACCCCAACCTGCATTGGATTATACCTTCAAATCATGATAGATCGGTAGCCAATATCATTTATCAATTCCTAACCAGACATAGACCGGTTTCGAACTTATTCTCCTTAGTATGCCATAGGTTATGGAACAGACAAATGATAGTGGCCAACCTGCTAGTCATATACTGACTAAGGTAAATTGAGTAGTGGTGAGAGGTATGTGAAACTTCTCATATGATCCAAATGCTACTATCCGACCGACATCATAGATGTCTCTGTGACGGATAGCGACATATATTTTAAAATGGCTATTTTATAATTACAACTTTGTGGCTTCATGATAAAGTGGTAAGGGCACTTTTGCCAAGTTCCGCATACGATGGATTTTTTTTAAAAGCAGAAATTAATCCTAGCATACTCGAATATTGGGTGTGTTCGTTGTCTCTAAATATGTAGCCCTCTCCGCAAAAAGTACCTTTAAGGATATGGGGATTAGATTACCTATGGTGTTTTATTCAAGTTAATTGTTAATGTTAACGTAACGAAAAATTTTAAAAACATACTTACTATATCAAAGTAGGTAACAGTATCAGCCCCTCCCTTTCTGGCGACAGCTCTAAGTTGAAACTGCATGTGTACCAAATAAGCTCCATATACCAATTTACTGAGAGGAATCCATGGTTTCCATGATAAAAAGTTATAGATAAAACTGGCATGTCCATAGCTGGTTACATATAATACACCGACACTGCCTATGGACCATACTGTTCGATGAAGAGCAGCGTACAAAGCAGATTCAACCGCGTTATATTTGTAAGATGGATCATAGAAAATTGCACCAGTTACGATGGATCCAGTCATAAATATGACAGATATTGTAAATATTATATGTGAATAAACCTGAAACAAAAATTGAAAAAGGACTGTCATGACATTCTCTAAAATTGTTTCACCTAGTTCAGTGATAGCTGGTTAAATTTGGTTATGCCATATCTAAATATCGGAGCATGGAATTCAAATGATATTTTAAGGCATGAAAATATCGAAATTTTGCAAAAAAAAATTTTTGTTAAAATTTCAGGAAAAAATTATAAAATTAACATATTTCCTACATAATCATTAGTTACACCTCTTTGAAATTTCCACAATGAAAAATTAATTTAAAATTGAAACTATTCCTATACTTGGAATCATGATGGTTTTTAATACAAGCCAAGATAATTACGGATGCATCATTAAAAATGCACGGTGAAAAATGCAGGGATATATAGGTGCCAAATTGATGCATGAATATTTGAAAATAAAGTACAATATTACGCTGCAAGTAATCAGTAGGTTAGGTAGGTACATTAGTGGAGGTAGTGGGCAGGTGTAACTCGTGGTGAGTTCTGGGTCAATATTAAACTAAGCATACCTACACAAACATTTTTTCTGCAATATTTGGTATTTTTATTTTGATTATTGATTAAGCGAGGAGCTTCACAAAAAATATAGAATTTTAAAGATTCATCAAAAAATTTAAATATTTTAATATATTTTTTTTACATGTATATAAACCAACAAATAATCGTTATATCTCTAGACCTAGCATTTTCAAAAAAAAAAGTATATACATATATATATATATATATATATATATATATATATATATATATATATATATATATATATATATATATATATATATGTATATATATACATATTTGTGCCTGACTAGATATTTTTAAATTTTGAGTTTTTGTGTGAGATGTAAGGACCCAAGTCACAACTTTTCTATACTAGCGGAACTTAAATTTTTAAAAACAATTTTCATTGGACATTTTGGCCCACCCTACTCTACAAACACCATAACATATCGTTCTTACATTGTGTAAGAATGTGTGAAACTATTCCTTCCTGGAATATGCACTGTCAATAATTTCATATAATTAAAAATTAATATGTATATTAGTAGTACTAACACGTAAACTGGAGCGCATTAAATTACTGATTTGAACTGATTTTGTGTTGTGGCAAGCACGACTAATCACTGTCTAAGCTGTTTCTGGGTTCGAATGCTACCTTCCGGCCAATGTTATTACAGATTATACAAATGTACAAAAAGTTGTATATTGTGAAACGTCATTGTATAGGGTGATCATTTTAAGTACCTCACTAGATTTCATTACTTTATTTCCACCTACGAAAAAAATTTCAAGTCTGTACTTATGTATTTTTTCTGAGGCATCCAAATTCGAAAAAGAAAAAACAACTGAACGTTCAATAAAAAAGTTGTGGCCGAAAAATTGGAAAATATATAAATTAACACCCTGTATATTAATGCTGAAATGAACTATCATATGTTCATTTCAGCACTGATTATAAATGCGCATCACATTCATGTTTCACTTCCAGATTAAACGAAAATTACCTCAACATTTTTATTTTAAGTGATACACCATGTATGTTCAGCTCAACTTAAAGAACATTTCTTTCTGAATTCAAAAATATATAATATACTACCATTTCAATGAAATTACTTTAATTTTTGAATTAAAAAAAATTATTTAAATATATTTATTTGTTTTCATGACCTTGTTTTAAAAGATATATGTATGTATTTGTGCTATTTTAAATTGAAATCCTAATAGGTATTTCATTAAATATGAAAGATACTGATAATATATTATATATTGCTGAATTCAGTAAGAAATTTTCTTTAAATTGAGCTAAATATACCGACACGCCGCTACCGCATACCACGTTGCAGGAAAATTAAAAATCCTACCTTTAGGCAGTGTTTTCTAGAATCGCGCATTCGTGAGGGCACGACACGCATAGTGGATTAATGCGAAATCGCAGCAACTGAACAAATTAATTTTATATATTTACGTTTTATAGCAATCATCCTGTGAACGTGAATACTAAACCAAAGATTGTATCTCTTAAAATAAAAAGTAGAGGTAATTTTCGTTAAACCGGAAGTCAAATATATGAATGTGATATGCATTTATAATCGATGAGATATCACATTTTCATTTCAGTATTAATATACAAGTCTGTACTTATGTATTTTTCAGTTTTTCGGCCATAACTTTTTTGATGTTAAATTGTTTTTTCTTTTCGAATTTGGATTCCTCAGAAAAAGTACATTGCTGTAGTTTTGGAATTTCTTTCTTGGGTGAAAAATAAAGCAACGAAATCGAGTGAGGCACTTGTACATTTGCACAACAATTAAAGAAAACGACAAATTGTATAATTTTTAAATCATATCCACTTGTAAAATATTAAACATTCTCCAATATGCACTAAAATTTTGGCATAATTTTTTCTCAAAAATTGTTCCTTTTTTTCAACTTTTAACAGGCATATCTTTTTTTAATGCAAAATCGAATTCAGAATTGAATTTGTGATCAAGACATCATAACAAATTTCAACTAAATCCGATCTGAAATTTATTGAAAAATATAAATAAAATTTTGAAACTTAAAGTCCTGTAACTTCTTAAGGAAATGAATAACATAGAGCCACTGCATATTGTATTATTATCCATCCATCCTAAGGTGGGATTTTTAACCCTCCGGCAATGCGGTAGCGGCGTGTGCGGTACTGCGGCACAGCTGCTGTACGTAACCATGCGGCACTTCAGTGTTTTATTTTACTGAACAGCGAAGTACAGTCACTTTAAATTTTTCGAGGAAGATTGAGGCGAGAATTTTCTCCAAGCATTGTCAGTAGCAATCTTATCTTCATAAGAGTTTCTTCTCATTTCCTAGAAAACAGGAAATATACGGACACAATCAATTAAGCGTTCATCAAACTCGGCGTCCAATATTTGCGACATGGTGAACACAATCAAAAACACTACCAATAATAAAACATCTTGCCTCTATCGAAAACAAACCAATACTGGTCTCGCCGTGGTGCCGTCCAGAAAACATTTGAAGCTTCTCAGCGTCACGCCGCAACGATACTGCAGTACCGCTGTCTCACGCCGATGGGTTAAAACACATATCCATTTGATTACTGCTTAATAACTCACCGACACGCCGCTACCGCATGTCACGTTGCAGGAAAATTAAAAAATCCTACCTTTGGGCCGTGTTTTCTAGAATCGCGCATCCATGAAGGCACGACACGCATAGCACATTAGTGCGAAATCGCAGCAACTGAACGATTTAATTTTATGTATTTACGTTTTATGTTATTATAGCAATTATCTTGTGAACGTAAACACTAAATCACACGTAGATACATTTCGTTTACCCTAACCACCCAGATTTCCTTATACTATTGCGCTATGCGTGTCGCTTACCACGGATGCGTGATTTTTAGAAAATACGACTTTTGGCTGCTTTCTTTTTCGATGCATTTGCAATGGTGTTTAGACTTTCCTTAGAAGAATAACTTCCAGTGCTGCGGCTGGTGAAATTTAGGCTATGTCATATCTTAGTATTGGAGCATATGACCCAAGCTATACTTTAAGGCGTAACTATCAAGACTAAATGAAGAAGTTTTGTACAAAAAAAATTGCGATTGAAATTTGCCAAAAAAAAGTTAGAAAAATTGTGAGCCTCCAGGTTCTTTTTTAAACGATTTGTAAAATATTTGCCGAAACATTTTTTTTCAGAATCAGGTGGAAAATATAACGACATATTTCAAATTTCATAAAAAAAATATTGATTTTTTTACAAAATTGTACTTTTTCGAAATTTGCACAGTGAAAAATGAATCTAAAATAAAATTTCAAAACGGTGCGCGGTGTAAAAAGAAATACGAGGAATATCCACCTTATGAAACTAATAAAGTGGAAAATATAAATTTTTCGATAGAAGTCTCGGAAACAATAGAAAGGCGGAACTAATAGAAGTTCACACGTCTACAAATAACTGTTTACCATATATAAAATACCAGGAATTAATGCACGATTTATGATAGACTCCATATCAACAAAATCATTTATAAATGAACAAATTGCCCGAAAACATTTCCAAAACCACATTCAAGAGGACCCATTCTGTATAACGGCACCACATGATACAACAACACATTATTACAGTGCAGAAATTACAGTTTCAGCCATATTTAAAAAACCGGATTTAACACATAAACATTTATAATTAACTGTAATCCAAATTACGAAGGACTTATAGGAACGGATCTTTTAGTAAATTTGGAGGCCACCGTCGACTTTAAACAAGGATTTTTAGTGACCCCGTATACAAAAATTTCTTTATATATATGTGGAAATTTAATGAATCAAAACACGAATCAAAACCCAAATCAAAAAGAACATCAGCCCAGCTTACATAACCAGAAATTTAAAGAAATCACCCAATCAATATCACCAAGATCAGAATCAATCATATCCATTCCAGTGCATACTACGTTGTAACAAGAACTTTTAGAATATAAAAAACTTCAAAACAATTTAAAAATACCTGCATCACTGGTTACAATAAAAAAGAATCAAGCTTTTACAATGGTTATCAACAATACAGAGGATACACAATACACAAATTTTACGAATTACTAAGCCATTTAACATTTTAAAAGTCATACCGTCTGAAGAATTACACCAAACAGAAATCGATCATATGGAAATAGATATCGATCATGAAGCGATATATCAAATCCAAAAGCAAAATTTAAAAAATTTGCGATTAAACCATTTAAATGGTATGTTAATGTCTGTGGCCTTATAACTCTTGAAAGAAAGGTGCGGTACTTTTTTAATGATATTTTTAATGATGAGTATTTCGTCGAGAAGTTTCTTAGATATATTATTAATCGTTGTACCACACACGTTGTTTTGATCTATTCTATTTTAATTTCAGAAAATGGTACGTAATAGGAAGCGTAAAACAAATATACCGCTGTCAGAAATTCATGTTTTGAATATAGAGATATTTTTTCTGCCACTCACATTTAACAACCAGATTAAGCACCACATTAGGCTGAAAAATGAGACACCTATATTTACCAAATCCTACAGATATCCGCAAGTACATAAAGAAGAGGTTGAGAAACAAATCAACTCTATGCTACAGCAAAATATAATAAGACTATCCACTTCACCTTGGTCAAGTCCCGTCTGAGTCGTACCAAAAAAATTGGATAATTCAGGAAAAAGAAAATGGAGAGAAGTAAAAGACTACAGAAAACTGAATGAACATACAATAGATAACAAATACCCCCTGCCAAATATAACGGACATTTTGGACAAGTTGGGTAGATCCCAATATTTTACAACACTTGACCTCGCGTCTGGGTTCCACCAGGTACAAATGAACCCAGATGACAATGAAAAAACTGCGTTTTCCAGAGAACATGGCCATTATGAATACACCGGAATTCCTTTTGGACTAAAAGGAGCACTTCCAACATTCCAGAGGATGACAATGTTTTAAGAGGAATACAAAATGAGATTTGATCAGTTTACCTTGACGACATAATAATATACTCAGCTAATCTACAAGAACACCGAACACATAAGGAAAGTTTTCCAACAATTGCGAGAAACACAATTTAAAGTACAATTTGATAAATGCGATTTCCTAAAAAATGAGGTAGCGTACCTAGGACATATTATAACACCAGAAGGTGTCATGCCAAATCCTGATAAAATCAAAGCGGTACAAAACTATCCAATACCCAAGACACCAAAGGAAATAAAAGGATTCCTAGGACTCGTAGGCTATTACTGTCGATTTATTCCGATTATGGCACAAGTCGTAAAGCCAATGACATCAATGTTAAAAAAGAACGTTAAGGTAATACAGACACTAGAATCTATTGAAGCTTTCGAAACTTGCAAGAAACCTTTAACTGAAGCACCAATACTGCAATACCCGGAATTTACGAAACCCTTCATAGTAACAACAGATGCGTCAAATGAAGCACTGGGTGCGCTGCTC
This sequence comes from Rhamnusium bicolor, assembly GCA_029963845.1. Classification (NCBI taxonomy): domain Eukaryota; kingdom Metazoa; phylum Arthropoda; class Insecta; order Coleoptera; family Cerambycidae; genus Rhamnusium; species Rhamnusium bicolor. Next base: position 150,795 of record JANEYF010003717.1, on the reverse strand, counting down.
TCATAGGGACTAATTGGGCAGGACCAGCCCATAGCATATGCCTTAAGAACACTTAACGAAGCAGAGCGCAAATATTCCACCACGGAAAAAGAATTGTTATACCTAATTTTGTCAGTAACAAAGATTTTCAGGCCCTATTTATATGGCCATAAGTTCACAATCTATACAGATCATCGCCCACTAAATGGCTATTCAGTCTGAGAGAACCAGCCAATATGAAATTAACAAGATGGAAACTTAAACCCAAAGAATTCGATTACCAAATAGAATATAAAAAGGAAAAATTAAACAATAATGCAGACGCATTATCGAGAATCCAAATTCATCCATTGGACTCACAATCTCTAATTGTAAATTTCGACCCAGAATTAGAAGCCCTTCTAGACAAATTCGAAGAATTAACTTAAGGACAACGAGAATTAAATACGCCCACGTCAGATCAAGTCCAGCAAAATTTAAACCTACACGATAGACGGATAACACCAATATTGGTCAACAGCCCATTCAATAAATGACGAAGATCCTACTGTTAGCATATCCATATTAGACGAAGCTGTAAATACAAAACGAAACCAAATCCATATTAAAACAGTTCATTTAAATCCTGCTGAACCTAAGGTAATAAAATGAGGACAAACAATAATCATAGAGGCCGAAGTTCAAACAGAGTCAATAGAAGATTTATTCAGGTGACTAAGAGATTTTACAACGACTGATCGAGAATACTATATATTTATCGAACAGGAAGACACATAAAAAACTATGCGAGACCTATATCAATAAATTTACAATTAACGGTCCTACACTAATCAGGTGTACAAAAAAATTAATTGATGTACTAGAAAAGGAAGAACAACTACAATTAATCCTTAATTATCACGAAGGAAAACGAACCACTGTGGGACAAAAGAAACTAAAGCCCACCTCAAATTAAAATATTATTGGTCGAATATGCAACCAGATATTGAAGAATTTATATAAAAATAAAAGAGGTAAATACGAAAGAATACCAGAAAATATTACAATGATGTTAACAGAAACTCCAACAAAACCTTTTCAAATATTACACATGGACACATTTATAATGGAGCAAAGAATATTGAAGACTATTTTCGACGCTTTTAGTAAATTGGCCCAGGCATTTGAAATATCCGCAAAAACATCAATCCATATCTCCGATCAACTAATTACATTTTTTACCTTCTATGGAACGTCTGAAAAAATAATAACAGACATTGGCAAGGAATTCAATAATGACGTAGTAAAAGAACTCTTAAAATTACATAAAATGGAAGTTCATTTTACAACTGCCAGAAATCCCCAGAGTAACGGCCTTATTGAGAGACTAAACTCAACGATACTTGAACATATTTGAATTTTAAAGAACATTAACAAGGACCCTATTTTAAGTCAAATGAAATACGCACTTTTAGCATACAATAATTCTATGCAATCCACCACAACTTTTGAGCTAAACATAGGATATACGGAAAGCCGAAACCCTTTCGAAATTTACTATAATCAGGATATTTATAGTAACTACTTAAAAGAACATAAAACAAAAATGAAAAGAGTCTACGAATCGGTGAGCCAAAAATCACAACGTACTAAAGAAACCGTACATCAGCAAAGGAACCGAAACGTTAAGGACCCACAAACCACATTTAAAGAAGGATAAACCGTTTATGTCAAAAGTGGCCTAGCAACCAGACACAAAACCAAAAACCTTTATGAAGGACCATGCACCATTACTAAGCTAATTACAGATAATACCTGCGAAATCACCAATAAAATTAATCAATTAATAAGAAAGGTACATTTAAGAAATCTAAAACGACCTATTTTTACAGGTTCATCCCATTGGTCTATGGACGAGAGCGAATCAGAAGATCAGACAGTAACCCTGGATTACTACCACTACCTTTAGGAACATACAAAAACATAATCAATAAATGGACCTTACTAAGAACTATTGATTTACAACCAAATATTGACGAGTACAATAGATTAAAATTAAACATACAAAGAGAAGTTAAAAACTTTGCCATAATTGCAAAATTCTTATTCGATGAAATTAACGGAAAACTTAATCAATTAATTCCACAATCACGACTTAAAAGAGGACTAGTAACCAGACTAGGATCTATCTGGAAATCTATCACCGGTAACCTAGATAATGAAGATGGGGAAAGATTAGAACAACACCTGGAAGAACTAAGTAAAAACCAACTAATTCAAAAGGAAATACTGGCATCCCAATAACATTAACTACGCAAGAAATAGAAAAATTCGAATCCTCTATAACAAACTTGTCTACAAATCAACTCGTACTACAATTGAGAATTTTACAATTCGAGCAAATACTCAAGGACCAAAAAATTGAAATGTACCATACGATCCAATTCAACAATGTCGATACCCAAATAAATATAATGGCACAAAGTATTCTACAAATATTGGAAACTCTAGAAGAAGCAGTCACATATGCAAAAATTTAGATTATGCGCTCCTCAATTATCGAATCAGAAGATCTGTTGACAGCCTTTCCCAAATAAGTAAATTCGCCAATTTACCATTCCCTACTACCAAGGAACACATTTTAAATTTCGAACTTCTAACCACAATTAAAGCCTACTGAGAAAAACTACACTTATTGTTAATTTGATACTGGAAATACCTATCATCGATACTATCCAATTTATACTCATGTCCAGTAATACATGAAAACAATACCTTCCAATTAATTATTCCTAACTAAAAATACCTTATTTTATCCGATCAATATTACAGTTCAACAAATGAGTTATGTAAATTTATAGATAAGAGTTATTATTGCAATAATCTAAATTTAATAAATTTAGAAACTAATCAGCCATGTACAACTTTTATAAGCTAAAAGACCATATTCTAATTGTGAAGTTAATCTAATTAAATTAACAAGTCAGAAAATACAAACTTTAGAATTTAACCAATTGTTAATTGTAAATCCTTCAGATAAACAAATTAGCTTTGATTGTAAGGATATGTCAGAAAAAAAACTTTAACAGTAGGTACTTATATTGTAACCAACACAAAAAATTGTATAATGCAAATATCAAATCAAAAATTTACATATATACAGACAGACATACCAAATCTGGCAAACAATTATATTCCCGAGTTAGATTATAAAGTAAATGTTTCCTACAGTTTTGAAATAAAGGATATAAGTTTGCTACAAACCAATTTAGACGACATAAACGATATTAAATACAAAATGGAACAAAACAAACAAAATATAAATTTAGTAGATAATATGTTTCACTGGTATAAACCAAGTATTTGGACAAGTATCTTATATGTTACCCTAATAATAATATGTTGTATTGTAGTATTTATGTAATCAAGAAAATACGGAATCGACTCCAAGCATCCAGAAACAACTCCAAGGAAGACACTTCCCGGACTTCAACCCTCGCTTAAAGTCCAGTCTAAGGGTGGAAGAGTTAAGTTGACCACCTGCAGATAAGAGGAGATAATAAAGACAAGTCAGCATTATATCCCATTGGCCTCCACAGAATTCAACGCAAAGACTTCACTTCGTGTCACAGCTTCATTGCATTCAAATGTGCATTATATTATTGTATTTTTATCATTGTGTAAAACTTATAAAAGTTTTAAATAAATACTTTTTTGTAACAATTTAAATCATTTTTTTAAAAACACGTTAAGTCGGCCACGCGGCTTAACTCGCACACATTTGTAAGTGCATTTTTGGGCAAAAATTAGTTAAATATACTAAACAAGTGCAAACATTTGCAACTGTTGTTTAGTGTATTTAACTCATTTTTTTCCCAAAAATGCACTTACCAAATGTGTGCGCTACACCATCGGTGTATGCTAATGCAATGGCAGACTTCGGTCATTCTGATTAATACATTATATCAAGCGGTATGTATTTCATTAATCATTTTATACTTTTACTTTTATTTGTGTATGTCTATGTCCTTCTGTCAACCATATGAGGCAGTAGTAGCTACCGGGCTTGAACTCCGGTCTAGTTTTCTGATCTTGATCATTACAGAGCGGGCGGCACTTAGGAGAAGAATTGTTCATCTCACTACTGGTGACAAACCCGCAGATACCAGCAATGAGTTTCACCTAACGAATGGAGGCACATGGTCACCTAAAGCTATCTTTTTGGGACCCCATCTTAAAATTAATTAACACAAAAAATATAAAATATCAGAAATAGGACAACAGACGAGGAAGTATTCTCTTATAGGACAAAAAAATTAGATATGTTTCAATCTCGAAATAGAAATAATCACGAATATTAGTGACACTTAAAAATATTCTTACACATTTGCTTTTGTTTAAATATATTCGAAGTTATATACAGGGTGTTTCCTAAGTGATGTCACGAGGCAATTCTTTGGACGATTTTAAAGAAAAAGTTCCTATGAACATAGGTCCGGAAAAGCTTTCATGCATTACGTAACAAGACCGGAAAGTGATTCTTTACTGGGCGAGCTGGTAATTTTCAGGGTGAGCACTAGCGAGCCTTGGAAGCCGGTGAGCCCATTAAAGACATTTTCCGGTGTGTTGCGTACAATGTTTTTTCTGCAACCGTTCTTGCTAATATCAAAAATCATTTTAACTTGAACCTTTTGCAAACAGAATTCATAAAACTCAACTAACATATGTCAGCCGCTTTCAGATTACTGTTGTCTAGAGTGCTTAATTAGGTACTTACTCTTGTGTTGTCAACCAAAAAGTGACATACGGGATCGGTAAAGATTTTACCGATCCCTTATGGCACATTACTGGGCTAGACCAGTAAATATGTATTTTCCATTAAAAAAAATGGACAAAAAACCAGTTAACTTTCTAGGCGATTGCGGAAAAAATATAAAAATTACTCTGGATTTTAATAATATTATGCTTACCTTTTTTAAACACTTATCAGATCCTTTCATTCTGTAAAACAAATATCCAGCGAACATTCCAATGAAGTAAGGAGACGCTCTTGTATGCGATTTTGAATAGGTTAGAAGAAAATCCTCATGAGTCTTGGGTGCTCTAAGAAAATCTGGATAAAAATACAATACTGCAGGACGCATATACAACAGTCCAATGACAAACGGAATTAGTATTGAAAGGAAAGTTACAATCCCTAGAATGACAAGTCCAACTTTCTTTTGTTTGTGTATAATTATACATAATAAAAACGGCAATGATAAAGTAGTGGAAGTCACAAGGAAGATACCATGAATGTACCATACACTGAAATAAAATTAGTGCATCAGTTATATAACTTAAGATTAATTCATACAGGGGGTTATTGGTTACCAACGTAATTTGTAAAACATAAAAAAACTTAAAATCAAATTCGGTGACTCTCTCAAAAATGAATATTTATATCAGATAAAAAATTAAAATACTGTATACTGGGTATCGCTGAGATGGTTCACCCCCTTTTTTAGTTTAATTTTTAACTTGGAGAAATTCTATTTATACACAAGCGTTTCATAAATAAAATAGTTTCTTTTTTTATTGTATTAGAAAGTGATGTTTTTTGGTTCGAATAACTGGACCAAAAGATCACCTTTTCATAACAGGTATTATTTTTTGTTGTGGTTGCTAGGCGACTACTTTTCCCGGTCGAAATAATATATTAAGTAGGTATTAAGGTCATTAAGTGTTCTTTACTGGTTAAGGATATGTTTGGAGATCGAAACGAAGTCGAGACCTCCAAAACATCCGAAACCAGTAAGACACTTAATGACTGCAGTGCTTATGATGTTTTTTGCACGCTCAAATATTGAATAAATTTAATTAAAATTAAAAAATTTAATATTTTAAAAAATATATAAAACAAACAAGTCGCACATGAAAAAGTTTTCGCTTTGGGAATTATGGCTGAGCATCCTATTTGTCAAGCATTTTCTAAGTCTGAATCGCCACTTTCTTGAATCATAACTTACAAGAAGCTTAAGTTGTGGCAAAAATCTTATCTTGGGGAAATTTCTAATGACGGCAGATGTTACTTGACAATGAATATTTTAAATTTCTATATTTATTAGTTTTCTTACCGCCTCCTTATCGGTAAATAATCACTTACCGATCGCTAATTTGTAAACGTCACTTACAAATGTCTCAACAAATTCAGTAAAGCGTGGAAAAAGTACTTTTCGGACGGTAAACAATTATGAACAACATAATGGATACCTTATATTAAACAAATGAAACAAACTATCACGATATTCTTATTAGAGTATGTAAAACTGACGTGAAGTCGATTACGATCAGATTTTCAATTAAAATAAATATAATAAATAAAAATTTATTATTTTCATCTTACATTGAATAAAAAAGATAGTATATGACACACGGACGAAAATGTTTTTCGTACTCATACTCAGCTTTCGTCTCTTTCGGTAATTTTCCGTAATCGTACGAAAAGCTACATTTTCGTCCTTGTGTCATAAATAACTATTATGACACAGACGAAAAAATGCAGTTTTTTGTATGAGTACGAAAAACATTTTCGCCCGTGTGTCATACACTGCTTTTTATTCGATTGTAAGAGGAAAATAATAAATGTGTGTTTATTTTATTTATTTTAATTGAAAAATCTGATCGTAATCGAGTCAGTCACTTTGACACCATTTAATAAGAATATCATGACAGTTTGTTTTATTTGTTTATGGCATCCGTTATTTTGTTCATAATTGTTTACCGTCCGAAATGGTATATTTTACAAGATATGAAAATATATATATTTTCGTGAGATGAGAATTTGCCCTCGAGCGAAGCAAATTGGGCAATCTCACGAACGAAAAAAACGTATTTCATCTCGAGTAGGAAATGCCATTTTTTCTACATTGCAATAAAAATATTGGATTAGTTTACAAAACTTTATTTATTTTTAATAGTCACTCGGAAAATACATATTAGGTATATGTAATTAAATAGTGACAAAAACGCCATTCATATTGAGTAGAAAATGCTATTCTTTTTTTTTATAAAAGTGGAAAATACAATTATTATAATTATTGATAGTTGGATTTGTATTAACATGCTAATTTCTGTGGTAGGTACTTGTTGAAGGTAAGTTTTCGGTTGTCGATTTCGTTGCTATGGGCCGATTTATTGGTATGTTGTCGAAGTCATCAACATATTTGCAGTTTCAGACGTATTTTCAAGAGATTGAAATATTGTCTGTCCTCGTTTCATATTATTATTTATTGAGTCTTCAATGTATTGTTCTGCCACTGCGCTTGATTTACAACCTCCGTGTTGTTTTATTTCTATCAGATTAGCTCCACTATCTACAAGAACAGTGGTAGAAGACCTTCTTAATGAATGGCCCGTATACAATTGAACATCCGGAAAAGTAAGAAATGCTGTAATTTGCTTTGGAACATTTCCAAATTTATTGATTCCAATCACTTGTGTACACTTGCTATTTTCGTAATTGAGGAAGAATCGGGAGGTTGCATTGTTTATTCCCAATGGACGAAGATCTATAGAGGGTGTCCCAACCAAAAGTAGGAACCCTGATTAACTTTGGAGATAAAATTTTTTTTAAAAAAATTGGTGAAACACGTCGACTTTTTTTCCAAGGGGGACATATTTTAATGTAATACTTGTATACCTATCATCATCCCTCTACCCTACACGGCCACCCCCCTCAAAAAATTTAAGTGGCAAAGGGGGTCGAGTGATACAAGGTCTTTCAATTCTCTACATAACTATATTTTTTTAAACTTTAGTCGATTCGTTCCTGAGAAATAATTGTCTCATTATTTTAGGTTCGGGAAATAAAAATAAAAGAAGCAGTTTAAATAATCATATGTATTGTTCAAAATAACCCCCACCGACTTCCATACAGTAGTATAATCTGTCTTGAAATTCTGTACGAACATTTCTGAACACATCTGGAGTCAATAAACGGCATTCTCGAACAATTTTTTCACGTAACTCTTCCAGAGATGCGGGTTTTGTTGCAAATACCTTCGATTTCAAATGTCCACACAGAAAGAAATTCAAGGGAGTTAAATCAGGTGACCTAGCGGGCCACTCTGTAGGACCCCTTCTTCCAATCCATCGCTCAGGAAACCGATTATACAAAAATTGACGGACTGCTATAGCAAAATGTGGGGATGCCCCATCCTGTTGAAAAAACAGTTCGCCCTCTAAAAGAATATCGTCTTCTCGAGGATTTGGGTAATCATTGGGTCGATGTTATTTTCTAACAGATCGAGGTACCTTTCGCCATTTAAATTGTCAGGAATAAAATACGGCCCGACAATATGATCCCCTAAGATGCCAGCCCAAACATTTAACTTCTAAGGCCTTTGGGTATGAGTTTCCATGAACAAATGTGGATTGGTTTCACTCCATACTTACAATTGTGCCTGTTTACCTCCCCATTTAACTGAAATGTCGATTCGTCAGAAAAACACATATTGTACAGTAGATTGGCATTACCGTTTAATTGTTCACTAAAAATCTCATAGAATTCAAGACGACGATCGGGATCATCTTCGTTTAATTCGTGTACCAATTTAAATTTATATGGATGAAACTTGTGGGCCTTTACAATTCGTAGAACACTACTTCGTGATACACCGGAAGCCTCCGTTACTTTCCTGATCGATTGAGTATTATCCATCTGCAAATGACCCAGAACTGCCACTTCGACTGCTTTATTCCTAATCGGTCGCTGAGGTTCATGCTTTTTGTTTCCTACATAACCTGTTTCCATAAATTTTGTCAATAATTGTAAAATATACTGAGAACCAACCCTTCCTATCTGGGTGATTTCTATTGAATATGCGCTCCGTAGCTCTAGCACAATTATCGTTTTTAAAATAAATGCTGACAATTTCTATTCTCTACTGAAGGGTATAAACCATTTTGAGAACTCACTCTGGTAAAATGTATCTCGATTTAAAATTGGTTGTGAACAAATTAATGTTCAAGGACTATATACTTATGAGTCCTTTATTATTCTAAAACTAAATGGACAAGGAAAGTTTTTTTGTCGAAAAACTCGTGTTGATTTGAGAGCACTAAAAAATGTAGTTTTTTTATAAATTCCAATACCCAGTGCCGTGTATTTTAGATTTTTTTAAACGATTTCGATTGTGTGTAATCATCAAAAAATAAATTATTTTCCTTAAGAACGAATCGATAAAAGTTTAAAAAAATACACAGTTATGTAGGAAAGACCTTTCAAAAGATGTATCACTCGACCCCCCTTGCCATTTGAATTTTTTGAGGGGGTGGCCGTGTAAGGTAGAGGGATGATGATAAGTATACAAGTATTACATTAAAATATGTCCCCCTTGGAAACAAGGTCGACGTGTTTCACCAATTTTTCAAAAAATTTTATCTCCAAAGTTATTCAGAGTGCCTACTTTTGGTTGGGACACCCTGTATACTTCTTACAAATGTTGTAGTAATTGGCTGTAATTGCAAAATAACGTGGCGTGTTTTTGTGTTAGGTATAGTTACAAGTAACGCTTTTTCCATATTGAACATTTTATTATTTCTAAATCTCGTAACTCATGTGAACGGCAAGCTCTAGCAATGCCAAAAATTAATGCTACCTATATAAAATGATTAAAATGTATTTTCACATTAACATTAAATAATGTAATAATTACCTATGTAAATAGGAATTTGTCGTCAGGTGCATCATTAATAAATGTCTGAATTTGTTGTGTTGTTAAAACTTTAGCTTTTTTGTTTTTGAACCCCCGATCTTTACTTTAGAAATGCTTCGAGTTTAGCGGATTTCGAAATATCCACGTTATGTTTGATATTAATTGTATTGTATATATAAATCTGACAAGAATGAAAATATTTTCATCTCTAGAGTAAAAAAAATGTCACTTTCATATAGAGTAGACAGTGGAAAATTTGTTATTTTCATATAGATCTATGAGTAGAAAAAGTATTTTTTTCACGACCTTTATAAAAAATAATTTTCCTCTGTCAAATGCGGGTAGAAAATGGTACTTTCTCTCCATAAGGAGGCAAAATAGCTCTGCTCCCTAGGGAAGCAAGTATTTTCTACCTACATTTTTGACTATTATCATAGTTACCTTCAAATCTCAGTGTCTGTTAGAATGTCAAAATAGACGTCAAAATTAAGGCAAGTAATTTCATTATAAGGTGGTATTAATTTTAAACAATACAGCTCATTTTAAACTATACAGGGTATTCCTAAATATCATGTAAATACGCAAGGGGGTAATTCTTTGGCTTATTTCATGACTGAAAGTTTATATAAACATAGGTCCGCAAACGCTTCTTTACTGATCTACAGGGTGTTGAAATTTGAAGATTTTCATTTTTTTTTTTTTTTATAGCTCCTGCAGTTTTTGAGATATTTAGCTCAAATTTGGAATATAGGTTACACTGTAGGGCTTACATCATTGGGCATGCCAAATGGTTGTGAGAATCTACAGGGAGATTTTTTTTCAGAGGTCATGCCACTTTTTCTCCCCTGAACTTTTTTCAGATGCGCCGCTGGTAGATTCTAAAATATAATATGAATTTTCCGTTTTATTTAGAAACTTTTTGGTCTCTAGTAGTCTCTCCGCATATGCGACCGTTACCGAGAAAAAATAAAAAACTATTTTCTGTAACTGAAAATTGAAACTTTTTAAAATGGTCTAGTATGCTCCAGTTTTACTTGAATAATCTGTTGTTGTTATTAATTTTGACAGGTCGCATTTGAAATCGTAACTTGTGTCTGCATATGTGTTTTAAATACTCGTTATAATCTCGTAAAAATGCCAAAAGGATCTTCAAATTTCAACACCCTGTAGATCAGTAAAGAAGCGTTTGCGGACCTATGTTTATATAAACTTTCAGTCATGAAATAAGCCAAAGAATTACCCCCCTTGCGTATGTACATGATATTTAGGAACACCCTGTATATAAATACAATTAATTATAATTATTAACATTTCAATTTTTATTATGATTTATATTTTGTCACCATAACAACCACCTTTCAAACTGGTATTTTAACATTCCACGGCTTTCTATTTAAATTACTATTAAAACTAAAAAATGTTATTTTTCTTTCACTGTTTTTTTATATTGGAGATCGTAGAAAAAATCATATGTATAACATGGGAAGAAAGTGTCTTTTTATCCCTTTGGATGATTAAACTTTATCCGCAGGATGAAATGTTACACTTTCCTCCCCTTGTTATACAAATAGCTATTCATCCTAAGACGAAAAACAGTTTTCGGCCTGAAAAAGTAGTCGTCTAGCAACTACAATAAGAAGTATGCAATACATATTAAAAAAGGTGATCTTTTCATCTAGATATTCGAACAAAAAAATGTCATTTTTAAAAACAATCGAATAAAATTACATAATTTTGATATGAAAAAAAAGAATTTTTCTGAAATCGCTCGAGAATGTCTACTTTCTCGGCGCAGTTTCAGATCCCAAAATACGTATACTAGTATTTTAGTCTGTTGCCAAGTAACCATCATAAAAAGTACGAGAAGGTTACTTTTCCGATCGAAGCAGGGAAAGTAACTCGCTTACAGGTTTTTTTTATATATATTTTAATCAGTAAATAAATACAAGCAGACAAACCAAATCACAATAAAAACGCATTTTTTTAGTAAAAAATACAACATTAAATTTAAAGTCGCATTTTTTGCAGTTATAAAAATGCATTTTTTAGTAAAAAATACAACATTAAATTTAAAGTCACATTTTTTGCAGTTGCTACTAACTCTGGTGGTGTCCCAGTCATCTGGACATCATCATCACTGTCCATTTTAAATATTTTTTAATATATTTTTTTAGCACCTACAAATATTAAAGCGAAATAAGCACCGAATCAGATTTTTATCACAACAATAAATAAACAGTGATTGTCAAAGAAACGATTTCATAAGCAATTAGATTATAATGAAAAAAATGTTATGCATTATTAGAAATTCCTTAACTTATAATAAAATTGATTGCGATTTCAGAAAAAAATATAGTATGTGTACCTCGTAAGCACATTCTCGGACTTCAATGCTTGTTGGCCTCGTTACATCGTCCTCCGGGAATGTATTGCGTTTACTACTAGATACACAATGTACTATTCACCGTAGTTACCATCTGAATATTAGAGATTTTGTGTTAGGTAAAGGAAGATGAGGTCTGACAGTTTTTTGGGGAGTCGAAACCACATGTGTATGTATAGGGCATTGACCATACCTGAGTTAGAAACAAAATATCAATGTGCCCCAGAATGGAGTTTCATCATCGATCTTCGCTAATAAGTAAATCCACACGGCTACTGTCACCAGGCTCCAGTTTCACCGAAAATGAGAGCAACTTTTTACATGATTTGTATATTTTTGGAGCTTCGGATAGGCCAATAAATTTTATTGTACGTCCTATGGACAATTTTATGTTATTCAAGAATCCGTCAAAGGCTACGGCATTTGGAGCAAGAATCCACATCACCTGTCGAAGTGGGAACATAGTCCCTAAGAAAGTGTTAGGCTTCTCCAGAAGCCTAGAAATTGATGGGTGTACATAGGTTATCACAAAATATCTCCTTAGGTCGCAGTGAAGAATGGGTCATTAAAGCCCTAATGGCTTTAATGAGTAATTCACAATCTAAATCTAAATTTATATCTACACCCAGTAAAAGGGTAATAATATTAAATATCGGAATACAAAATAACACCAATAATTTTTTAATTTATTTCTTCTTACCATATGATCCGCATTAACATAATTGTTTATGTATAACAAATTCGTCCACCAGTTTGTCCTGCAGTCTTGAACCTCTGCTGATACAATCATTTTCCACATGGGTCCAAATCCAGAGTAGTTAAATAAAGTGGCGTAATAAAAAATAACAAAAGCATATATCGGCGTAAGCCTAAAAACATAAGTATTAAAAATGTGTATTTGATATGAAGCATTCTGGGTTAGAGTTTGTATTCTATTATTAAATTACCTAGAGTATCTCATGAAGACTATTAAAAATGGATTTGTAACTCTTTTGTCATACTGGACTAGAAGGCAGTAGGTCACTAATAGCCCACTTAATATAAAGAAGGAATCTACGAATAAATCTCCGTGAAAAAATATCGATCCAACAGAAGATCTATATTGCTGAAATATAATTACACATTATTAATTATGATTTAGTCTTGCTTATATCCAGTTTCCTTCTTAACTTGTATACTAATAATTATTTAAGTGTTATACCGGCTTTTTGACAGGTGGCCAACTTAAATCTGGAAATGGCTCTTTTTTCGCGCTGCCTAAATAAAGAGAAGGTCCCAAATAGTTTTTAGATCCTATGATAATATAACCAAATTAGTTTTACTTTCCCTTGTGAAGGTATGAGATTTTAATTAACCAAATGTGTCAGCATTCAGAAGAGTTTCTTGAACAATTAGGTGTTGCTAAATCTCAGGAATACAAAATTCTTAGATGTATTAGGAAAAAAGTAGTTTTATGATTGTAATATTTACCCCAAGCAGCAATTTTGAGATTTGCGACCACATCTTCTCAGAAATACTCGAGCAGTAATCGAAACTGAAATTTCAGTTTATAGCGCTGATGCTACGAAATAAAACATGAAATAAGATGAAGTTTTTATATTAACGAAAACAAAACAAATATGAAAATTATAGTTTGCAGGAAAATATATAATGCATATCTTTGGAAAGGTGTGATGAGACTATTCATAATGTGTTAGTCAGGTAAGAGTATTTATGTAAAAGGGTTGAAAGCAATGAACGGAAATTCCAACCGTAGATTTAAATAAGTCTTTATGGTCGTATTTCAAGAATTCTCGTTTGTTGTGAAATTCAGCCTAGAAAAATAAGTAATTTTATTATCGCCTTTTAGGAACGTCCGGTACATCACCCCTTTGCTAGTGTTAACGATACATACATGAACCAAAGCGTATTATTAGGTAAATAACTAAGTATCGTCTGTATAATGTCTATACATTTCTTAGAATCTTTATGGGAATCTTGCCTCTCTGCCTGAACGCGTTGACAGTCTTTTTTCGAACTGTCACATCACTATTACTATGTTTTGCACTTGTACTTCACTATCACCTCTCTCCATTGTGATGTCCTCGAAGTCGTCGTCTAGAAGGTGGCCTGGCTTCAGTCTATCCAAGGTTACGTTAACCTCTTTGTCTCCCCATTGTACGACCAGGTTTTGTTCTTTGCGTTAAAGTGCTTTAAAGGGGCCATCGTAAGTTGGTTGAAGGTGCTGCACGTGATGCATCGTGCCGAACAAAAACATATGGTGTTGTAACTAATTCAGTTGTCTTTGGGAGAAATGAATTCTTTCAGCTCTTGATCGCTTGTTTGTGATTATGCGAGTTCTTGTGAATCTATTGTGAGGGTAACTTCCTCGATGACATTGTCCTTGCCAGAAATATGTCGAATGTCTAACGAAAATTGCATGATAAAGTCTAAGTACCGAAATGGTCTCGGTGAACACTTGTCGGATTTCTGTTGCAGAGCAAATGTTAGCGGTTTATGATCGGTGAAAATGGTGAATACGCGTCCCTCAACTGCGAAACGAAATCTCTTGAATGACGCGTACGATGCTAGCTAGCCGTATTTCCTCTGAGCGTAAGTAAGGGATTTTATGAAGAAGTATAATGGTTGCTAGACATCTTTAACCAACTGTTGGTATGCTGCTCCCATGGAAAAATTAGACGCATCCATTTTCAAATTGTTGATTGCTTTTCTATCTCCGTCGACCAGTTAATTAGGACATCCCCTTTTTCGTAACGTCGTAACTTTTGCACGTTTTGCGGTTTAGGAAAATTGGGCTAGTTCCTTCGGCATTGACGGAGTACCTTAGGAATTTCACTTCGTTAGCGTCAAATGTACATTTTCTAGGGTTGATAACAATGCCGTATTCATTAAGCCTATCAAAAACTAACCTGGAGTGTTGATGGTGCTTTTATTAGTATTCTGATGCCACCAGGATGTCGTCCAAATCTGTGTAACAAAAGTCTAGCCTTCGTAAGACAGAGTCGATGAAACGCTGGAATGTTTGTGTTGCGTTGCGTAAGCCGAATGACATCGCGGTAAACTCGAAGAGTCCGAAATGTGTTGTGACCGCTATTTTCGGTACATCTTCGGGGTGTTACCAGTACACCCCGAAGATGGTGATAAGCCCTAACGAGGACAATAGTAGAAAATACTTTCTTACCAGCAAGTGCATGTGCATAATCTTCTATGTGCGCCAAAGGATATCTATCGGAATTGGGTCGCGCATTCAGAGCTCGATAGTTACCGCAGGGTCGCAGGCCCTCTCCTTTTTTAGGTACTATGTGTAATACTGAGACCCACTCACTTTTCGAAGGTCACATGATTTCGCCTTGCATTATTACTTGAAATTCGTCTTTTGCTGCTTTTAAACGATGAGGTGGTAGTCGGCGAGGTCTACAAAATATCGGTGGTTCAGGTGTCATCTTAATATGATGTGTCACACTGTGTTTCCGGCACATACCGGAGGGGCGTGTGAAATTGAGATATTCAGTTAACAGCTGATGATAACTCAAGTTACCGTTTATGATTTTAATTGTAACCGTATTGTTTGCACTCGCGCAGTCTGTTGCCGAAAGAGAAATGACACTGGCCATCAAGCGATGATTGCGAATGTCCATTAATAGTCCATAAAAACTTCAAAAGTCTTCACCAATGATCGTTTTATTTACGTCCGCAATGACAAATTTCTATTTAAACTCGCGTCAAAGTCCGAGGTTTAGATCCACAGTGAGAGTTCCATAAGTGGCGATTGTCGTTGCGTTTGCTGCTGAAAGTTCATATGTTGATCTGGAAATCGACGGTTGATGTATGTCCGTGGAAAAATACACATAAGTCGGCGCCGGTATCAATTAGGTACGTGATTTTTGAGACTCGATCCATTATGTAGAGATGGCTCATGGTGGGACAGTCATTTAATGCCGCATTTAATGTCGGTTTTGGCCGGCGGCTTTGCCAGAGAGTGCGTAAAAAACTTTCTGGAACGGGGTTTCAGCCAGGATTTTTAAGTGTCTGAGTAATTGTGACGGTGTCCTGTCGTCTATCTCATCATGTTCCAGTAGTTGTCTAGTTCGTTGTTCTTGAGAAGTGGATAGTTCTTTAATCAATTCCGCTTTAATTGTATTGTATTTATGCGTGTCCGAGGGGTTAGTGATAATGTCTTCTACCTCCTGTGCTACTTTGTTTTCCAAGTGTAATATCCCGCACAACGAAAATTGATCTTCAAGTTGACAAAACTAAAATGCCGGCTTGTCTGGCTAAAAGGGCGGAACTTTATTGCTACGCGATACGCCTCATGCATTATTTCTGAAGCACTTTGTTGCTGTGGACATTTTGTTTTTTTAATGTTTGAAGCACAAATTATTTCACTAGCACGCGACTTCTTCTGGTCACGTTGGGGTCACCAATTTTAGCGCTGATGATACAAAATAAAATATGAAATCAGAACAGTTTTTATATTAACGAAAACAAAACAAGTATGAAAATTGCAGTTAGCATGAAGATACGTAATGTGTATCTTTTGAGAGGTGTGATAAGACTATTCGTATTGTGTTAGTCAGGTAAGGGTATTTATGTAAAATGGTTAAAAGCAATGAACGGAAATTCCTTACTTTACTGCGGTCAATGATACGTTGTTAAAGTTGAATTAAAACTGTCACTATTAGAGAACCCCGATTGTAAAATTAAATAATTATCTATTATTGTGATTCCAGGAAGATATGTTAAGATTGTGGTTTCTAAGTAGAATTGAAATCGTATATTTGGAAACACCAACCGTAGACCTAAATAAGATTTTATTGTCGTATTTCAAGAATGCTCGTTTGTTGTGAAATTCCGCTTATAAAAATAAGTAATTTTATTATCGCCTTTCAGGAACCTCCGCTACACAGTTCAAGTAACGATAAGCCACAGTAATCAATTATCAACGATAACCTGAAGATGGCAGATACAATTCTGCCGAAACGTTGTTTAAGCAACTAGGGTCTCTCTAGAGACCCATCAGCCACACAGCAATACACCTGGAAATTCAACACATCGTACAAATATAAACATATTTTTATGTAGTATCGTAAAACTTACATTAACTAGTTTGAAACTTGCTGGGTTGCCTTATTAAGAAATGTAAAGCCTCTTTAGAAAAACTTGAATGAGAAAATGTATGTTACTCACAATATATTAATATATTAATATCTAACCTTGTTATAAAATATGCTATATTATTGAAAATATGGTATTAAATAATATTTTCGTTTAAATATTATAGTAAATTGATCACTATGCGTTGCTTATTCTCAGCTGCTTTGACTAAAATAAAATAGATACGTTTTAACAACGTTTGGCTAACTTCAATACATGACTATGAACGTTGATCTAGGTTTCGGGTTTATTATTGACGTTGCGGAAACGTCGTCATAAAAATAAATTATCAGTCACGTTATCAGCGTATAGATTAGAGTAATTCTTTAACGTTTTACGGACGATGCATTGTGGTGTGATGTGCTGATGCGTGCATGATAAAGAGGGTAGATGAAGAACTAAAACAAAAACATAACCCGTAATTTTTCTTGTAATTCTATTATTCTCCTGATTTTCTTTGTAAGGTTTTCCTCTCAGTATCGATGGAGAGAGACCGGTAATTCAAATAGTCAACCACACAACTAAGTAGTGATATATGGTGCATATTTTAGAAGGATCCATATATAAACATGGTCGAGATTGCTGTACACAATTCCGCCATTTTTTTCAAGATCAGGTTGAGGAAGAATGAACATAGTGTTGTCCGCTATTATGATGTTGACAAATAAAGTGAAAAATGCGAATTTGACAGATTTTGGTCAATCTAATTATGCTACTTTCAGTTTATAACTAGTAAGTAGGTAGGTAATATAATAATCATTACATTGCGTGTTGACAGTTAAATCACTCAAATTTACAAGAAGAAAATCAAAATTTTTTTCTAAAAACCAGTTTGTGAGTGCAAAGACAAATTTTAGTATCGCAAGACTCTTAAAATTTACTGAAAACATCACAATAAAACACAGAAGGTAAAGTTTTATTTTCCATCTTTCCAAGTTTATGTGAGAACAGCTATGGTGTTGATTCCAGTAAACATAGATCGTCCAAAAGTTTAATAGTAATGTTTTTAGATAGAAAAACATATACTTTAAAACCTCACCAATTTTGGTGTAAAAGTTGGTTTGCCGCGTAACGTTAAAACAATATCGTTGGTCATCACTATCAGTAGCATGCTGATGTCGTAGTGACCCTGATTTTATCCACTGAATTGGCGCAAAAGTGAATCGGATTAACGTTGTTACGACGTCAACCAGCAACGTCAGGACGCGTCGGGTAACGTTCATACAGCGTTAAAATGCTGCTTGGGTAACACTTTGAGAGTAGGTGATTTATAAATGCAAAAGTAAAACTACAAAAAATATCTATGTACAGTATGTCCACGAATAAAGTTTACTAGAGGTTAAATTGCAGAAATATTCAATTTTTCGAGAAATAGTTGCATTAAATTTTTTGTTTCCCTGAAAAAAATTCGACACACTTTGAGGAACTTTATGTTTTTTATACAGTGTGCTCAAGAAATACAAAAACTTGAAATTTGCTTAAAAAATAAATTTGCCTTATTTTCAATTATGAAACAAAATGTTAAATAAAAAAGTTATTTAAAATTTTATATCCAGTCAAAATTTTAGATTTCAATTAAATATTGGAATGTTTGTGAAATAAGAGAATTTTTAGTAAAATACCATTAGTCAATTTTTGCCACCTTTTCTATTTATCTAATTGCAAGAATGAAATTGTACCTTAAAGGAAGATATGTTTAAAAAACATGCGTTTATAACTCGTAATTTACAAAAAATAATAATGTCAATCAACATTTTGGATTTTAGCTGGCGATAAACAACTTTCTTATTTAACATTTGTTCCAAAATTAAATATAAGACTAATTTACTCTTAAGCGATATGCAAGTTTTTGTAATTTTTTGAACACCCTGTATAAATATAAAACTTCTCAACGTGAATCGTAGTTTTTAGAAAAGCAAAAACTTTTATTTACAGTAACTTTTTTTCGAAAAGTTGAATTATTTAGCAATTACCCCCTTGTAAACCTCTTCCGCGAACACATACTGTATATTTATGTTTACTTACTTCTTCTACAATATTGAAATTCAGTACACCAGATGCTAGATGTGTGCCAAACCTATGATCTATAATAATCATGATTATACAAAATACTCTCATGCCATATAACAGTTGTAAAGCGGAATTCGATTCATCAAAGTCTGGCAACCTCTTAAAATTATATTTTAGTGAAAATGCTGTTGCCAATGTGACAAGAGGCGACCCTAATAAAAAAAGAAATTATTTTACCTATGTTACAGAAAAAATGCTTTTAACTTACGTTCTTTCAACTTGTGCTCTGTGTTGTTCCTTAAAATATCATAGGCTGTAGAAGATATTACTAAAATAGCTATGATTCCAACAACTAAGCTGCAATAAAAATTTGTATGAATTAGTTATATTGGTCCAGATTTCTCAAACTGAGTAGGTCATTGGTATATTTAGGGGGGGATAAAGGGGATATATTTCCCCCATGGTCTCAAACGAAACTAAAAAATAAAAATGTACTTAAAAAAATAAATATAGTTTAAAAAAATTAAAAAACACGCTTTTAAAGCACATCAAACTAAAAAGTGAAAAATAATTATTAATATAAACTGAAAACAATAATGAACGAAAAATACTAGTATTATTGTGAAAAAAGCGTGGGTTGCTCATAATACGAAAAATATGGCACAAAGCGCCCCACGCTTTTTTTCACAATAATACTAGTATTTTTCGTTCATTATTGTTTTCAGTTTATATTAATAATTATTTTTCACTTTTTAGTTTGATGTGCTTTAAAAGCGTGTTTTTTAGTTTTTTAAACTATATTTATTTTTCACTTTTTAGTTTGATGTGCTATGAAAGCGTGTTTTGTAGTTTTTTTAAACTATATTTATATTGCTTATTGATGCTGATATTATAACATATTACGATCCAACAGATATTTCTGAAAAAAAAATATATTTTTTTTCAGCCATGGGATTTGAACTCACGCCCGAGGAGTCCGTCGTTTCGCGTCGACTAAGACTTGCCCGCTCGGCCAACGACCGAACTGAGAATCACGAAATATACTTACAATATTAAGCCTCTTGCTCTCACGCAGAGGATACGTGAGGCAAGGACTGGCGATCCTGATCAGGATAATGATATAAACTTATCAAATTATTGTATTGTTACCGGTTCTTCGTAAGTGTACAAAGTTTCAATTAAACCTGTCCGTTTAAAGTGTGTCAAAATCGAGTCCAAAGAGTCGGTGTCTAGTCACGCTTGCCATCGCGTAATCTAGCTAAATAAGCAGATAATAGAAAGTTGGAAGATCAAATATTGGAGATTACCAAAATACTAAAAAATCCAAAATATTCTCTATCCAACTGCAATGGTGTGTCACTTCTGAGGTAGTCGCAAATATACGGCACACCGAATTTTTGCGCAAAATCCAATTAATCGCGAACTGAGAAACATGTTTACTTTCGTCAATATATGAATGTTGACTGTAATATGATATATAGGTTGATTAATTATTGCATAAAAAATATGGTGTGGCATCCTTTACCCCACCATAAACTCAGGGCACACTGATGTGAAAGGGTAGTTTTTAAGCCTATGCCTATGCTTTTGTAATTTTGCCGCTGATAAACTTTTCCATTGGAGCTTGTGACAAAAATTAATCAATTTTAGTGGATGTAGATACATGTGGGAAATGGTTAACCAAAATGAACTGCGTATATTCAATTAATTGTACGATTCGATATATAAAATTAACGATCTTTTTCACATGTATCAAAATCCAGGGATTAAAGGTGAACAGTCCATTAAAGCAGCATTAATTATTAACAAACATTATAAAAAGTATTTTAGTAGATGGGGCATGGTAGCCAAGTAGGTAGATCGGTTAGAGCTATTTACTCGGTACCGAATATCGATGGTTCGAATCCATCCCGGAGCAGGTAATTTTATTTGTAATTTGTTTCAGATTAAGATGGAAGAGAACTGTCGATGTCTTAGATGTAGTTCGCACTCCACAATAAACTGTAGGGCCTCGTCTCTCTTTATTCAACATAAAATCCTAGGATTTTCTGGGAGTTACTCCAGTGACTTGAGACGCGGTTAAGAAAACATTTTAAGAAACATTTTTTTAAAGATTTATTTTGTATAGAACTGAAACTAGATAGTATACCTCTTCTGGTAATCATTTAAAAGTATTAGAGTAGATTTCTGTACCTGCAAATTATAAAAATGAAAATAAATAGTTAACTTTGCAGGTAGTAGCATACAAAGTGATAAGTTATGTCCAATGTTCATAGGAAGAAATTAGTTAAATGAGCTAAATATTAAATATGGTATTATTAATAATGTGTTAAAGTAGATATTGTGTTAAAGAGCCGACCACAGTTTTTTATAAGTCCAGACCTATGCTTGGACGTCTAACCTTCAATTTCTATAGTTGTAATACACCCTGTATAAGTAGCTTATTGTAACACACCATCTATATCATATATGAATTTGCTGACTCTAAGAAAACGGTTTTGCTAAAGCCGGCGGGTAAAAGGGGGAGTCAAAAGTGGAGGCGGCCGGTGAACATAGGATCCAAGAGACGTCGAGGTGTAAAAAATTACAAAATTTGTAACTATTATAATTAATTATTTTGGCTATTAGAGAGTCGAATGTGGACGAGTCAGGGCGGACGTAAAATTATGTTTACTACATGGTACATACTTGGGGTAGAAATTTAAATTATTTTACTTATTTTCGGCTATAACTAGAAATTTTCTTGGTAAATTATTGCATAAGTGTCATAAATTTATGTGTGTGCCAATGGTAGAGATGGCAGAATTTGGTGAGATCAAACTATTTTTGTAACTTGCAGCTGAAGACATATATTATAGAGTGTTGAGTGCTCTCTCCTACTCTCCAAGAGTTTATTTTATAATTTGTAAAGGTTTTTCTTTGTTTTTTTAACATTGAGTATTGGAAAATTTATTGTGATGTGTGGGTAATTTTGATTTTTCTTTTATTATACGTATTATTTTATGAAACCTGTGTGTCTTACTAATTCTGTCGAGAGTTCTATCCTAGACATTCCTAGGGCTACGGATCCAGCCTTTGAAAGAGCTGGCGCTACTAGTGTCTGTTCCCCTTGCAGTCTCAGGGGGTGGTGGCAGCAACCCTTATACTTTATTTTGAGGGATATTGATTAAATTTTATTATAATAATGGCACAGGTGGGATGAAACAAACATTTGATTACAATGGTGACAGCGATAGCTTACCACAAGGGTAGTTTAGACGGGAGGTTCGCTATATAGTTCCATGTTTTCACTGAGGTTTCCACCTATAATTGGTCTATACTTGGACTTATAAAAGCTGCCTATAGGGATAGTCCTTATTCTTTGAGAATAGTATCTGCTGATTTAGACTAGAGATTTAGGTAATCTGAAGAAAGTAACTCATGATAGATGGTCATCTACAATAGTTGTTGTTGAAAAGGGTTTTACGGAAAGGAAAGTTATAATATATGACGATTACAAGGTACCTAAACGCTGTATCCAGAAACGACCATTATTCTCTACCTAATCCTCAAGACATATGGGCTACATTAAAGGGAGGTAAGGTATTTGCTCTAATTGATATCACCAATATTTATCAACAGCTGGAATCGACAGAAGAAGCATAAGAGTTAGTAACAATTAATATTCATCAAGGAGTTCCTTTCGTTATAATCAGCGCCCCTTTTATATTCTAAGCAACAATGGATACGCTTTTAAGGGTGTTAGATAATGTTATATGTTATATTGACGATATTTTTATTTGTGGAGAAAATTTAGAATCATGTCAATTAAATGTAGAAGTCTTAAGAAAGTAGGATGTGCAGCATTTAAAGTGAAAATGGGAAAATGCAAGTTCTTTGAAAATAGTGTTTGGGTTACAAAATAGATGTCAATGTCAACTCTACAAAAATAGTAGCAATAAGACAGACACCTGTTCCACATGACGTTTCAGTAATTTTATTATTTTAACATGTGATGAAAACCAATATGGGCTAGGGGCTATTTTGGCTTATGAGGTAAATGACGCGGGCGGGGCGTCCTATATTGTTCGCATTAAAGACTACAAATAAGTTTGAAAGATTATATTCACAACTGGAAAAGGAGGCGGTGGCGATAATTTTTGCTCTAAAAAATTTCATTTGTTATATGGAAGGTTTTTATTGCATATGGATCATCAGTTGCTGCAAAGAATTTTTTCATCTAAAAAAAAGTATTCCTAGACTAGCAGCAACACGAATGGGCCTTATTACTATCAGCATATAATTATGAGATTCGTTATAAGAAAGTTACAGATATCGCACAAGCTGATACTTTATTGAGATTACCCTTGCCCGATCTGAAATAAACTGTTTTTCAAATATTGAAGAAATACCACTATCGGCAAAGGATATCACCGACGCCACTTGAAAAGAACCTGTTTTAAACAGAGTGTTAGACTATGTATTAAGTGATTAGACAAACCATAACGCTAATAAAGATATAACTCCATATTGGGTAAAACGGAATGAAGTTTCTATTGAAGTGTTGTTTCCTTTGAGGCAAAAGAATAATTACTCCTCCAAAGTCTTTGCAAGGAAAGATTCTTACAATAATATATGAGCAGCATCCAAAAAATTATCATGCAGATTTAGAAGCAAAATGCTGACTAGAAACATTATATGCAGTGGCCAAAGATAGATGAAGATTGGAAAATCTCATAAAACGATGTAAGATCTGTTAAAAATCTCTTAAATCTAAATCGGAACTAGCAGTCAATTGACCTTAAAACTTTTAAAGTTTTTGAACGAGGACTAAAATTGCCATGTTAAGACAAGATTCCGCGAATGATGCGAAGCCATGTTACAAGGTTTCATTTTTCGAACAGGAAGAGAAGTTTATGTGAAAATCAAGAAAGGAGAATAAGAAAAATGGTTAGAAGGAAAAACCATACATAGGAACAGCACTTAGACCTATCTCGTAGAAAGCATTGATTCAACAAAATTAATACATATTGATGATTTAAAAAGACTAACGGGATCTCTACTACTAAGACCTTTCATCAGAAAGCTCCTTCAATTTGAGTTAAAAAAACCAGAATCAACGGATACTCTCTTAACGGATTTACCTTTATCAATTTCCTCTGATGATTCAAATGAAAATACTAATGTCCGTTCATATACACAAAACAAAATTAATGAAGAAAATATTTGAGATTAAATCTTCCAAACTAAAACTTCTACTCGTACAGTACAAAAACCACAGAGGTTAAATCTGTAACCAAATCCTAATAATGCTTTATATAGTTTTATATTGTAACCAAATTGTTCATTTTATTAGATATAAGGTAAGGACTTCGAGTGAGTGTAGTGTATCTGTATCTTATGAACAGTTAATATTGAAATATGTATGTATCTTATGAATATTAATAGTGTTACGTGTTTGCTATCCACACAAACTCCTCAAATCGTAGATTCGTTGATTGAAAGTCCTCACTAGGCATAATTCGAAACCGGTCTATGTCTAGTGAGGAATCGACAAATGATCTCAGCTACCAAACAAGATTTGCAGGTTTAATTCAATGCAGGTCGGGGCTTTTGTCCGCTGAGTAGTTGTTTCCTGCAAATCTTATTCAGTATATAGTTAGCCCACCAGGGGTTAGAGAGCGAAGCTCTTGGTACCTGCTTTGCAGGTCGCTATCAGTTATGTCTGACTGGTAGTAGCACTGACCATCAGAGGGATACACTTATCATTCACTATGTCTCTTTAGATTTTCAATAATTATTTGTATTTATTTTCGTTTTCGTAATAATTTTGTGTTATAATAATACCAATATTATTCTCCAAACCCATCTTTATTACAAATGTTATTTTTTTTTGCTAAAGAGAAGGTCAGCAAAATAATGTTTGCAAACTTGGACTGCACAGCCATGTTATTCTGTAAACCAGGAAGTTTTCAAGTTAATATTAGATTATGATTTCCCATTTCTTTGTCTTTTTTTAACTTGTATCGTATCAAAAAGGATTCTCATTGCTCACATATATGAAAATATATGTTTCTTCTAATTGCTAAATGTAATAATAATGGAAAATATTGAAAAATAAAAGTAAAATTGACCACTAAATATAACCTTCACTTTCCTAGCGAGTTTATACGATACCCTGCATATGAATCGCAAATCAAACGTAATCAGCAACATTAGGACACTCTACTGTAATGAAAAATTCCATAAAAGCACACTGTTTCGTGCAAACTTTTAAGGTATGTAGGAAAAAAACATTACAACTTCATAAATGTCACAAAGTACAGCTGTTCGAAAATGTCACTAGATTTATAAGTTTGTCAATATTCCGATAGGGCAACAGGGATTTTAATGACTGAAATAAAAATGTTGGTATTGCAGATGTGGGTGACGGTAAAATTGATGAATGAAATTATGTTTATGAATGCAAACTTCATCATTAATGTTTATTTATAATTATTGCACTAACGTCTTTAGTGTTTTTTTTGTGTTTTATGACTTCTTGTCGGGAAGTAAATACTAGGTACGGTTTTTTTTCAAATTTGGTTCATAAATTCATAAATTAGTTCCACATTTCCTCCTTTTCTCAATAACGTTGTGTTCTTTAAGCATTTCTTCGTGTTTTTTATTTTCATTTTTTTTATTTATAATATTCATTATTAGGTGGATGTTGATGGGTTTTCTTGTGTGGGTCATTTTCGTGGTAGTTCGGTTTCGGTTTGAAAGTTTTCATCATTAGGTGTTTTTTTAAAATTATTATATTGTTGGATGATTCAATCGTTTCATGTGGGTATTTTTATAATTATTTAATTTCGATCTTAAAGGTTTCATCATCAGGTGTTTTTTAAATCATTATATTTTTGGGTGATTCAATCGTTTCATGTGGGTATTTTCATAATTATTTCATTTCGATCTTAAAGATTTAATCATCAGGTGTTTTTTTAAATTATTATATTTTTGGATGATTCAATAGTTTCATGTGTGTATTTTTATAATTATTTAATTTCGATCTCAACGGTTTCATCATCAGATGTTTTTTTAAATTATTATATTTTGGATGATTCAGTCGTTTAATGTGGGTATTTTTATAATTATAAGTATTGGCTTAATTGATATGGGGTGTTACATTACCACGCTGTTTTCAAGTTTCTAGTTTTATTTTTGCATTCTTACGTTTTCATTGATTAGTGTTTAACTATGGTTAGTGAATTTTGTGCAGATTTTAGTGGTTATTTGTAAAGTGCTTTTTATATTGACTAATAATTATTAATTTAGAAGATTAACGTTTATTTTTTTAAGTAGGTAAGTGGATTATTCATATTTTTATGCGGACAAAACTAATTTTATAGTCGAACGTCGAACTGAAGTTATGAAAACATTATAAAGATAATTCATTCAAAATTTAATTTACAACAGGTGCCTATTTAGGTATCAAGTAATTAGGTATTTAGTCTAACATAAAACTAATTTAATATAATAATAATATTTAATGTGGTTGTAGCTTAGCAACGACACTACTAAATAATTATATTAATGCATGTGTCTGTATATGAATTCAATATCATTAATTTTTTAAGCTCTGAACTACCTAAACCTCGAAAGAGGACAACGAAGTCTAGTAAAAAAATATATTGGGAACTTATTTGGTATCATTGGATTTAGAAAATTATGTAGAATTCAAAAATGCAATAATAAATAGGGTGTTCCATTTAAATATCGAAAGTTGGTGTCACTTCCGGCGAAACCGGAAGTAAATAAAAATCACTTATATGTCAAAAAGTGCCACTTATTATGTGTATAGGGTGTACCGTGATCCTGTTACACCCGGTATATTAAATTAAAATGACAAATTTCAGTTACATAAGATAAAATAACGTATACATCTGATAATGACACCTTTAAGACCGAAACCACATCACCACATAAATCACGCGATAATGAAACCTTTATGATCGAAACCAAATACCCACAAAAACCATCCGATGATAAATCAATTAAATCATCCAACAATATAATAGTTTAAAAAAAACACCTGACAGTGAAGCCTGTAAGATCGAAAATAAATAATTATAAAAATACCCACATGAAACATGATTGATTCATCAAAAAATATAATAATTAAAAAAACCACCTGATGATGAAACCTTTAAGATCGAAACTAAATAATTATAAAAATACCCACATGAAACGATTGAATCATCCAACAATATAATAATTATAAAAAAACACCTGATGATGAAACCTTTAAGATCGAAATTAAATAATTATAAAAAATACCCACATGGAACAATTGAATCATCCAACAATATAATAATTAAAAATACACCTGATGATGAAACCTTTAAGATCGGAATTACATAATTATAAAAATACCCACATGAAACGATGGAATCATCCAAAAATATAATAATTATAAAAAAACACCAGATGATGAAACCTTTAAGATCGATATTAAATAATTATAAAAATACCCACATGAAACGATTGAATCATCCAAAAATATAATAATTTAAAAAAACACCTGATAAAGAAACCTTTAAGATAGAAATTAAATAATTATAAAAATACCCACACGAAACGATTGAATCATCCAACAATATAATAATTAAAAAAAACACCTGATAATGAAAACTTTCAAACCGAAACCGAAATACCACGAAAATCACCCAGACACGAAAACCCATCAACATCCACCTGATAATGAAAATTACAAATAAAAAAAATGTAAAAAACACGAAGAATTGCTTAAAAAAATACTTATAAAGTCATTGAGAAATTAAGCCAATACGGTCATATCTGTCTCTACATACAGCCAACTTTTTCGCTTAAATTCCTAGAAAAGAGGTAAACTGTTTTGTGAATTTATCGGAATAGTGGACCAACTAATTTTAGCATTTATGTTGCATTTATTTATTCCCACTAAATGTGTGGTGCATTGTATCATATAAAATAATAGGAAATTAACATAGCCGCGACATCCACTTGAAAAATGGAAAGCTTTAGTTCAAGTTACGAATAATGGGGTATCTAACGTCACCTTAATAAACTGTTTAACTAACAAACAAAGCGAGTAATAATTAGGATGGACTATTTGTAACAAATTCTACCTTTTGCAGTCTTTATGATTTCGAAGACACTTAAATTGTCTATTATTATATTCCAAAATAGGCAGGTTCAGCGGTCCATTTTTTATTTCGGTTTTAATTAGCTGTTCTTATTAAATATGTAGTATTTAACCAGTCCTTTTACTGTAATGTTTTTTTGTAAATTTGTATGCTGTTTTCGTTATTCGACAAGCAATAAAACCTCAGTTTGGTATAAATTGTCGTGTACAAAGGAGCACTTATCACACTTATCGGTCGTTAGTTACAATTTGTATTGAATTTAAAATATTTGGAATTTTACAATATAAATTTTAATAAAGCGGAACTTGTAGACATGACTTTTGTTTTGGGCGAGTCAGACAGAAATTGTTTACTTGCCAATAGAATTTATCACCAACTTTATCCTGAAAGAAGGCTTCCTGATGTTAGCAGCTTCCAAAACCTTCTCGATAGATTTCTGGAAACTGGAAATGTCGAATATAAAAAAAGTGAAATAATAAAACGTGTTGTGAACGAATAAAATGAGTTTTCTGTGGTGCTGGCAACGATTGAGAATTCCCTATGTTAGTCAAAGAGAAGTGACCTCATTAGTAGGAATAAGTAGACGGTCTGTGGGTCGAATCTTAAAAACAAATAAGTTGCATGCATATCATATTCAAATGCACCAAGAATTATCTGATGACGATTTTCAAAAGCGCCTACAATTTTGTAATTGGGCCAGAGGTAAAATGCAAGTTGATGTCAACTTCTTCAATAATGTTTTATTCACTGATGAGGCAACTTTTCATAAAAATGGATTTTTTAATAGGCACAATTTCCATTATTATGCTTCGGAAAATCCTCACTTTTTTTATGCAAGTTGATAACCAACACAGATGGTCTATAAACGTTTGGGGAGGAATTATTGGAGAACATGTAATAGGGCCACATTTCTTTGATGGTACATTGACTGGAGCTAATTATCTTCATTTTTTGGAAAACTATTTGCCACAATTATTGGTAAATCTCCCTGGAAGAATTCGAAATAGGATGTGGTTTCAGCAAGATGGTGCTCCACCACATTATTTAAATGCAGTTAGATATCACTTAAATAATACCTACCCTCATCAATGGATTGGAAGAAATGGACCCACTAAATGGCCTGCTAGATCCCCAGATCTTACAAAAATAGATTTCTTTTTATGGGGTTACGTGAAGGAAATTGTTTATAGACACACCAACAACAGTACAAAATATGAAGGAAAGAATAATAATTGCCTTTAGATCTATCACACCGGCAGTTTTAGGAACAGTGGGAACCTCATTTCAAAAGCGCATAGAGATGTGTGTCAATCAAAATGGCCAACATGTGGAACATTTATTATAATTTTTTCTACTGAGTTATTTGAAGAAACCTCTTTTTTTAAGTTTATTTTTGAATGTTGTAATTATTGCTCAATAAAACGAAAATGGTTGCAATTAGCCATAGGGAAGTACTTACAAAAAATGTTGGTTTTTCATTTTTACATCACATCGTTGAAAAATATACAGGGTGTTCCATTTGAAAAAATTGAGAAAATTCAATTTAAAAAGTTCTTTATTGAATACTAATTTTTGGCCACCCTGTACATTTTTAGGAAACGAAAATGATTCAAAAATATTAATTAGATATCTCGTAACTGGTATTCACATAAGTTTTTCTTAAAACCCATAATTGTGACTGTGGTGATTTTTTTTAATATCCATCTGCAGATGGCATTATTTCAACAAAAAAATTCGTTACATCAAAGTGGTTGGGAGATAGCCAATAATAATATAGCAATAAACAGAGCCTAGAAAGAGGCTTCAAAAAATGTATGACATACATAGCATTCCATTTAAAAAAAAGGCACTTGGTCCTGTCATTTCGTCTTGGCTGGCCCTGTATGTTCGAAAATAATTTCCAGTTATAGACTTTTTTATCTAGTTTACTTGCAATTTTTTAAAAAATTTCTAGCTATCGTAGAACTCGAGATATCGAGGTCCGACGCACTATTGCCCCACCCTGTATATTATACATTTATTTACAGATAGAGAAGATATAACTTCCACAAAATAATAAATCAGTATCATAAACACAGTAACGAGTACTACAAAACAGCAGCGGCTGGTGAAATTTAGGCTATGTCATATCTTAGTATTGGAACATGGGACCCAAGTTATATTTTAAGGCGTAACTATCAAGACTAAATGAAGAAGTTTTGCAGAAAAAAAATGCGATTAAAATTTGCGAAAAAAAGTTGGAAAAATTGTAAGCCTCCAAGCTCATTTTTTAAACGATTTGTAAAATATTTGTGAAACTTTTTTTTTTCAGAATTAGGTGGAAAATATAACGACAGATTTCAAATTTCATAAAAAAATATAGCTTTTTTAAATTGTTTGAAATTTGCACAGTGAAAAATGAATCTAAAATACAAAACGGTGTAACTTTATAAAAAACCAATATTTTTTTATGAAATTTGTAATCTGTCGTTATATTTTCCACCTGATTCTGGGAAAAAATGTTTTGCAAATATTTTACAAATTGTTTAAAAAATAACCTCGGAGGCTCAAAATTTTTCCAACTTTTTTTCTCAAATTTCAGTAGCAATTTTTTTCTGCAAAAACTTCTTTATTTAGTCTTGATACTTACTCCTTAAAGTATCGCTTGGGTCCCATGCTCCAATACTAACAAGGAGGGCACGACCTTGGGAATTTATTTTGGGATGAGACTTCGTGTAATAATTGTACTTCTTTAGGGTGTTCACCCCTGGGAATGGCAACGCGCAACGTTCAATCGATTCGGAGAAAATGACGTTTAAAAATTCAAACTCAGCTTATATACTAGTGAGGTTCTTCGAGTTCCCGCTGCGAAATAGCCTAGCCGATAACGTGTCTGCGTACCAATGGGCGCTCGGGGTTCGAATCACGTGCACGACTTACTTTTTTTTTTTTTAATTATTTATTTAATTGTTTTTACAATTAAATAAATTTATTATTTAATATTATCGATCATTTAAATAACAAAAATGTCAATAATGTTATTTTGCTAACGAAAAAGACTTTAAATTTTAAATCATAATTTAATTATAGTAATAATTTAAATTACTACCAAATATTTTATACTACAATTTAATAAACTATTATTTAAAATACACTATTACTAATGGATATAATAATAATAATAATAATAGTTTATTAAATTATAGTACATTTATTTGGTAGTAATTTAAATTATTACTATAATTAAATTATGATTTAAAATTTAAAGTCTTTTTCGTTAGTAAAATAACATTATTGACATTATTGTTATTTAAATGATCGATAATATTAAATAATAAATTTATTTAATTGTAAAAACAATTAAATAAATAATTAAAAAAAAAAGTAAGTCGTGCACGTGATTCGAACCCCGAGCGCCCATTGGAATTGGTACGCAGACACGTTATCGGCTAGGCTATTTCGCCGCGGGAACTCGAAGAACCTCACTAGTATATAAGCTGAGTTTGAATTTTTAAACGTCATTTTCTCCGAATCGATTGAGCGTTGCGCGTTGCCATTCCAAGGGGTGAACACCCTAAAGAAGTACAATTATTACACTAAGTCTCATCCCAAAATAAATTCCCAAGGTCGTGCCCTCCCCCTTGTAAGATGACAGCCTAAATTTTACCAGCCGCCACTGATACAAAACAAAACCTTGAAGTGTGTGGGTATCGACAACTATGTATATTAAATTGTAGGTAATAATAATAATGAAAATAAAATAATATATTACTTCTTGATTTAAAAGCTACTCGTAATAATGTTAAGTAATGTCATAGAATTATGGAGGCATATATGCAAAGTAGTAACTAAAAATATCAATTAAGTAGTATAATAATTATTAATGATATGCATTTTATTTATTCAGAACGGAATATTTGTTAAATTAAAAACACGTTTCACTTGTTATAATATCGATTAATTTTGAATATATCCATTAACTCGAAATATTTTTATTGTCTATTAATTTATGTGCAAATATTCTGGATAAGGGTGATTTTTACTTAATAATTTTTCGCATTTATCTTTTTTGTTTAGAAACTGAAAATACAGATGTACAAAACAGTTCTTTTATATCTAGAAGTTGAGCCAAAGAGGATAATGATTCAGTAGGATACAATGTTTATTATAATTACAATATGTTTAGAGAATATTATTTTTAAAATTCATTTGCGAACAGTTTCTAAGTTGATTGTATGACCCTCTCCAAGCAGTTACATCTAGCATTTGCCCAAAATTTTTAAATTTAGAAAGCAAACTTCTAACTTTCTGAATTAATTTGTTAATATGCTTATCCCATTTCAATAGGTTATTTATTATAACTCCCAAATACCTTATTCTATCTATCTACCTAATATTTCGTGGAAGCTATGATATTGTCACAATCTATACTAACAGAGGGGGCAAATCGGGAAGAATAATTTTACTTATTGTAAAACGCAGATACTTTGTTTTATTGAAATATATAATGAGCAATCCAGAATAGAAACATTTTTTTTCATATTTTTAAAATCAGCCTTGACTTTATTTAGGAGAGCTTTCGTAATAGAAAAGACTGACTGACGCCAGGACATCCCAGGTAACACTAATGCTCTTATTAAGATCTCCAAGGTCGCTTTAAAATTATACAATAAAACTTCGAATAAAACCAAATGATCTTCAAGACAAGCTTAGGATCACCATAAAGCAGCTTCTAGCCAAAAAGGGCCCATCCTAAAAGGGTCTTGAAGACTAAATTTTAAAACTATATAAAAAACCATTTAGTTTTAATTTCATATTCTTAAAGAGTTCTTCAAGGCAACCTTAAATTTATGTATTAAAACGTTTTGCATTTAAAATAAAATTGCAGCAGACTAAATTGCCTTGAGAATCATTATAATTAATCCTAAAAGGGTTTTATTTTGTTCTAAAGTCGGACAACTCTATGCGTGAAATAGTTAAAACAACGGCAAGTCTCTAATGGGGCAGAGTGGTAATATTTTAAACGTAACGCATATAAAGCTGATCAAAAATAATATTCAAATGCAAACTATTCTGGCAAAAATTACCAACGGATGGCACTTTTCTGACAAAATATAATAAAATACTTCTACATAACTCGAGCGCCACCAATATAATGTTTTTTTTTCATTATCTAAAAATTTTTTAAAAATATCGTCAATTTTTATTTTGCATCTAAACATCCAAATGCATTTTTTTATTAAATTGCATGTTTGGACACACCGTCCTTCAGTTATTTAAGAGGATGTAAAGCGCATATATTTCAATAATATTTTTTTCTTTGGCTATTGAAAATATTCATCATGGCGGGTCTGTATCTTATATAAAAAATGGCGTGGTCTAGATAAAAACTGATTGCAAGTTAATAGAACATTTTAAATCTTACAAGACATAAAGTAGCGTTTTATTTACCACTTTAAGTACAATTACTCTCCCAGACATTTATTTACTCTTCCTTTTAAAACTGAGTTGCTTTAATATGTTCAAACTCGTGGCCTTATTGATTTAAAGGGATCTGGCGCACGCATGAAATCCTAACTTTAAAATTGTGCCGGTTTTGTGATTGCTGGATTTCGTGACTTCGTTTTAATTTAAAATACTTGTCACTAATATTTTCCATTTTAAATATGTCTTCTAGTTTTCATTCATTCATAAAGTAGGTACACGGACTGCACTGGTTCACTAAATCAGCAATCAGTTTATTGAGCAGATGGCGTGTTTTCTCCGATTATGGAGGGGGTAGAATTAGTTTTAATAAAGTCATCAAAAAATCCAGCATTTCTTTTAATCAAATTGACTAAATTAAAACCTTTGAACTTTAAAATATTCTTAATTTACTCTTTAAAAAGTAAAAACTATGTTTTAGGATTTAATCTGGAATTTCATTGAGCATATAGGATTAAGATAAAATAGTTTTCTTAATGGGTTTTAATGACTACATCAAGGATACTCCATAAAACTACATTAAAACCATTTGTTCCAAAATGGATTGTTTTAAAACCAACTTGCTATTTAATTCTTTAAAAGGCAAATTAGTTTTAAAATAACCAATGTCAAGCGTATTATAAAACTAGTATAAGATCAATAGGGCATTAGGAGCAAACAGTTTTTTTATTTTAATTTAAAGAGTGCATTAAATCCTTTGCATAAGAATCAGTGGTCTTTAAGAACTTTTAGTTTATCTTAAGGTAATTTTAAAACCACTATCATTTTATTGAACATGTTAAAGCACTTTTAAAACCTAAATAAATCAAAAGTATCTTAGAGTTGTTACTTGGGATATGCTCATCAGTCTCATCACTCATCAATGCTTGTGTAAGCACTCAACACGATAATTTTGCCGAACCCCACTTTGTTGTGGGACAGGAATCTTTAACGTGCTCACATCGTAGATACACGGAACCCACAGTTTTATATCCCTTTCGGCAGATGGTAATGCGAGTAGGTCCGCCAATCCACTATATTTCATCGATTTGATCCTGCGCGGTTTGGAACCCGGTTCGGTTTAGGTGGAAGCACGCGCTACTGGCCTGCACACCACCCTTATCATAAGGAATTATTTCAAAGATTGTTGGGGTATGGGTTTATTAACCATTCTACCATATTCGATCATCAATATTTTACGAGTTAAATTTATATACATATTTTATCAATTACGACTAACTGAAATTATAAATTTGCTACAAATACATACCAAAACGATATATCCACATGGTCGAAATATTTATTTTCATCCTTTCTCTGACAACTGTTTTCATCGAGATGTGATGAAAATGTTACATTCTTCTTTTTTAAATGGAATTCTACATTATCAAAATATCTATTTAGATAATTTTGAAGGTCACTGGGAGTACAAGAGGCGGGAACACACCAACCCATTAAAACTATATTTTCTGGCTGTTGGGAAGGGTCCTTTTTGTCCTGCAAATAAAAATAATACTGGTACCTTTTTTAGATATGTGTGAGAATTTTAAATACACCCTGTATAAAAGTACTTTTAGAAAAAGTATTTTTGGACGACCTTTTATCGTTTAGAGGTAAAAACTCTTTGAATTTGCGATTGAAATCCGTTTAAAAATTAATATTAATTAATTAATTAATTAATTAATTGATTAATTAATTAATTAATTGATTAATTAATTAAGGGTCCCAAATAACATAACAAAATCTGAGAAATAGGTCGAACCCAGAATCCCTCTTGTTATCCTGCTATGTATTTTACATAATATATTATTTTTTATTGCCTTTGCATATTTACTTTTTTATATTATTTTTTTAATACAACAAAATGATCCTCGCATACAAGACGCAACTTTTGAAAACTTCTTTTGATCCCGTCTAATCATCTTTAACCACAATTTCCTACTTTTTTTCGTTTTTTGGAACTTACAATTTCCTACTTTTTTTCGTTTTTTTGGAACTTGGGTAAAAGTTTTTCAGTTGTTTTTATTGAAGTATTTTTACACATTGGCACGATACACCTGTAATCTGATGATTTTGAGGAGTTAATCATTATATTTAACTACTTAAAATTTCACAACAATCACAACACAAAGTATAACACCACCTGTTTACACTTAACAACGTGTTTTGCCTGCTTTGTGTTCACTTGCGCTATGATAGTTCCTGTTCTGTGACGTCACCAATCGATCTACTCGGCAGGCGGTGTTTGAGCACATAATAGATTAATTCAAACTTTAATGTTGAATAACTTTTGTAAAAGACAAAATCAAAAAAAAATCCTTTATACACTGTTTTTTGTATTAAGTAGAGATTCCAAAAATGCCCAAATTATATTTTTTGCATGGAGCCTATTGTATAAATGTGTTATTTATTAATCTATTTGGTAGTGCTGCACTTTAGCACTTCCGAGGCGACACCTTTGAAGACTGAGCTAATTATTATATTATGATTTCTCTCTGTCAAATAAATTATGGCCAGCACATAACTTGCATATACCAGTGTATCTTATTCTGATCTAAAAAGTCATTCTAATTTAATTCTTGTCTAACCTCAATTAAATTTTAAAAAGCGTACCTTGAAATGTTTCATTAAAAATTTTAAAGAATTAATTGTCAGTAGCCTTCGATACGGTCAATAATAATTCAGATAATCTTTTTTAATAATTTCTTCTTAAACACCACAGGTAATACAACCCCCTGTATCCCAGAAGGTACCTCAAGGCACCTTGTGTGGGAGAGGGCTACATATTTAGAGACAATGGACACATACCCAATGTCCGAGTATGCTAGGATAAATTTCTGGTTTAGAAAAAATCCTAGCTCCTCGACCGGGGATCGAACCCGGGATTCCAGGGTAAGAGGCAAGTGTCCTTACCACTCGACCCCGAAGCCACCAAACCTTATTGATATATTGACATTTTTATAACTAAATTGACATTTCAAATGTCAAACTGCCTTTTATGAGGTCAAATGTATACAAATTTCAGTTTACATCGGTTTTTTTTTTAAATATTTGAAAAATACATTTGATTGGCTTGATATAATAGACCTAATTTATAATCTTTCATCAAGATTTTTTTTGTAGTCAAATACAAAAAAGTTTGGGTCCCGTGGACCCCCCTTTCAGCAGGCCAATTTTGCTCATCACCAAATTTTTCATTGTTTTTGGCCTTTAGAACGTGTGTACCGAGGGCTTTATCAGCAGTTTATCTCAAAAACTGTGACTGCTATCGCGATACGTAGATATTACAGATATGCAGACAGATTTTTTCCTGAAATTACATTTTTTTCATAAATCGTCGAAAATCGTCCAGGAATTTAATAATTTTTTTGTTATCGAAATGTACCTTTTTTCCCGAAATGTACTTTTTCTTATTTCATTCCTAATAATAAATTAAAAATTAAGCAATTGCTTTTTTTTAGAATACACTAACAAATACTTAGTTTCTAATGAATAAAATAGCAAGCAATTGCTTAAACGTGTAGCAATTGTTACGCACCCAAGGAAATCCTTAAAGTAAAAGGTTTTGCTTTGCTATCTAAGTAATTGTTTATAAATGTTTAAGGTTACTCGATCGACCCCAGCCTGATATTTGTTAGAACAGTTGTTGTAATTTGGTATTTGTCGCGTTCTTATGCTATGACACTTCCTAAATGTTCCTAAAGAAAATATATATAAAACACGTAAAGAATACATAGACGATGATAATAAAAAAATTGAGTTGAGTGGTTTGCAAACTATTTTCTCGAAGATAGGGGTGGAAAAGATGGCGGTACACTGTCATCTGTAAAAAAATGAAAACTTTGCTATAACTGCCGCCGAAATTGTTAACGCTAAGAACAAGTGGCAGATATGAAAATCCCGATGCTATCGGTGTGATTGAGTGTACACACATTAGAATTATAATAACATTTTTTGCAGTGAACGTGTTGTAATTGAAAGATGTTTTGGACAGTTAAAGGCTAGATTTCCCATTTTACAATATAAAGTGCGAAGTACGAAATTGGAAACAATTCTATCAATTATTATTTGTTGTGTTGTTCTGCATAATATAGCAAAATGACTTAAAGATGAAGATTTTAATTTCGCATAAGAACCTAATCATTTTGCGGTGGATGTATGTATAGGGTTATTCATTATAAATTACCCACCCCTTATCATTGTTATTATTGCCAATAGAAAAAAAAGTTTTAAATAAAAGTTGTGTGGTTATGACTGAATTTTGTTAAAATGCTATCAAAAGTACAGTATCGTGCACATTTCAGGGGATACAAAAACATTTTTTTTAAATGGGATACCCTGTATATTATTAAATTTTTGGAATGATTTCAAAAATGTACCATATGTTATCGTTTTTGAATTATTAAACGTCGAATATTTTAGTTAAACTAGTTACAGTAAATATGGAAGAGTTAACATAAGTGACATTTCTTTAATGAAATAATCAAAATGGTTTACAGCGAGGAAGAAAAAACCAAATATTTATACAAAATAGATAACAAAGATTTATTTAAGAAATTTAGGATATCCCATTTAAAAAAATATATTATTTTTTTTGTATCCCCTGAAATTTGCACGTACTGTACTTTTCATATCATTTTAACAAAATTCAGTCATAACCACACAACTTTTATTTCAAACTTTGTTTTCTATAGGCAATAATAACTATGATAAAGGGTGGGTAATTTATAATGAATAACCCTGTACAAAATAAACAATTTCAAAATGATTCGTCGCTTAGGTTAGCAGAAAATATAACTAATTAGTAATTACTGGAAGATTATTCAATAATTATTTGTAGTTTATCTTTAGGATTTGTTAAAAAAAATAATGTTATACATGTATTTGTTCAATCAAATAAACGCTAAAAAAATTGCAGGAAATCGTTTTATTCAGAAGGAAACAAATCTGTTACCAATACCATACTACAGGGATAAATACGTTCCATTTCATTTTAGAGCTATTCTTACACACACACACACAAAGGGAGTCGAGTGATACATCTTTTGAAAGGTTCCTCAATTCTCTACATAACTGTGTATTTTTTTACACTTTTATCGATTCGTTCTTGAGAAATAATTGTTTCATTATTTTAGGTTCGGGAAATAAAAAGAAAAGAAGCAGTATCGTTTGTATTGTTCAAAATGACCCCCACCAACTTCCATACAATAGTATAATCTGTCTTGAAATTCTGTACGAACATTTCTGAACACATCTGACAATAGACAATAAACGACATTCTCGAACAATCCTTTCACGTAATTCTTCCAGAGATGCGGGTTTTGTTGCAAATACCTTCGATTTCAAATGTTCCCACAGAAAGAAATCCAAGGGAGTTATATCGGGTGACCTAGCGAGCCACTCCACAGGATCTCTTCTTCCAGTCCATCGCTCAAGAAACCGATTATTCAAAATGTTGCCGGTTTTGTTCAGAACATTTTTTTTTCACTTCTACTTTCATATTGCTTATTTTCTTTGCAACTTGTTTACTTGTAAGAGTAATATTAAAAAATTTCCTTTTAATGCTGCGTTACAATATTTAAGGCTCTTTCTTTTTCTTTTTTGATTTGAGGTACTTGTGAATTATTAAAAACAATTCTGTTTTCTTTTAATTTCTTAACAAACATACTTTGTTTTCTTCTTCACCCTCACTACTATACTGATTACTAGTATCAGACATTTTAAATTAAATTAAGAAATCGTGGGAGTACCGATTCATACAAAATTCTAATCTACACAAATTTGGTAACGTCAGTAAATCATAATCAGGTCTGCTCATGTTAAAACTAGCAATTGCTTAACCGATAACGGAAAGCTTGCAAAAGCTTAAGATTTTATTGTTATAATAATTAAGCAAGTGCTTTTTCTCAGAGCATTTTCTTTTTCAGCTTATGTCTTTGCTAATAAGCAATTGTTAGAAACAATTGCGTGATTTTTATTCATAAGGGTCATTATGTCTCTTCTAGTAGTCTCTTCAAAACACGCACACGCGCACGCATACTGTCACTTCCATTGCTTCATTTATAAGATTTTCAGCCTTTCTCATTTCTTTTGCTACAGATCCGGTATGACAAAATTTTTCCACTAATTCCAAAACATATGGGTGATGGACATGTTTATCTACATGTGTATCGTCGAATAAATTTGCGGTTCTTGCACATTCATTGTTTTTAAAGTGAGTGAAATTATTTCAACTCTTTCTGCAGTGGATTAAATTTTTTTGCTTATCAAAAAAAACGAATAAAAACAGCCCGTCAAACTTATACCTACAATATCAGATACTGTACCAAAAATCTTCTTGCCATTTTTTTCGTCTGTAAATAGAATTTTACAATTTTTTAGACGATTTACAGTAACATCTCATACACAGTTCCGCTAAATTATTCCAGAAACGCTACAGCATGTTGTCGGACATACTACAGAATGTCGACAACATTGTGAGCAATGGATTTATTATTGTATGGAAGTTTCGAATATTTAGGGCCGGTTTATCAATGCTGGGTTAGCTAAATTATCCGTCAGTTAGTGACTTCTCGGCAAATAGAATTCACCCATTTTACACTAACCGACGAATTAATTTGCTAACATTGAAAAACTGGGCCTTTACACGTAAGTAATCTATTTTATTAGATAATAAATCTGTCGAACGCATTTTCACAGAAACTAATAGCTCAGTTTTAAAAAGTAAAATGTTATTGTAAAGAGACTTTAACAGGCTTTAAAATTATGTGTCACTTGACCCCTCTTGTTGATTGACATTTTGGTGGTAAATATCACTCCCGTTTAGGGGTTCACGGTCACGAATAAAAATAGTGAATTTAAGTGCCCTTTTGAAAATAAAATCAACCTAAGTCAAAATGACAAATCCCGGCTGAACGGTTTTCGCTGTATAAATTATTCATTTAGTTTTCCAGTTTATGGTAAACTGAAAATAAAATATTTGAATGAACTCATCATTTATTAATTTATACCATATTATTATAAATTGTGATTAGATTGGTACTTGCACTCTCATCATAACTAAATACTTTAAATGTATACGTTCGGAACTGTAACTATAAAAATTAATTAACACTAAAATAGCTTTTTTGCAAGTTAAATTCCAATACACCGAGTGTGCCAGTAAATATTAAACGAATGAATTAATGAAATACAGCATGATTTATAATTAATACTATCCATCCCATGAGACTCCTCCCAACTGTCTCTGAATCTTGTATACTTGGGATCAACTGTGAGACATTCTCTCTCTGCTATTATTTATTGCTTGGAAACAGTACGGAGTATGAGGGTGATCAGCCCCAGTATTACACAATTGACAAATATACTTATGTCCAAATAATTATTATTTTCTTGGGGCTACTCAGTACTTACGTGGCGTTCAAACCTCACTGGAGTTGCGCTGGAAAATATGTACAGCAGGGTTAGTAACTAGAGATTCCCGAATCATGTACTCTAAACAGACGGCGAGAACATAAGACGACCGCATTCTGAATTTGGCCTGCTAAACACTCAACAGATCTTTGAAAACCCGATATGCTCCTGAATTCCGAAAGCAACATACACTTGATTCCTTCGAGAACATCGATTATTAGAACGACCATCATTACAGAGGAGCCTGGGTATACCATTTAAAACTTATACCAATGATCGCGATATTTTATCCTTTTTCAAGGTGACCGAGAACTCGATAAAATACATCACCTTGGTCTGACGGTTGAGCATCAAGCTTATTGACTTGGATTCACCTGCCGATCGGTAACATGCAATTTCAGAAAATACAGCATTTCTCGTATTTGACAACAGATTCAAAATCTCTGGGGGCGTAAGGCAGCACTGATGTCTACCCTCTACGAGTAATGCAGCCTCATGTCGG
This sequence comes from Rhamnusium bicolor, assembly GCA_029963845.1. Lineage (NCBI taxonomy): Eukaryota > Metazoa > Arthropoda > Insecta > Coleoptera > Cerambycidae > Rhamnusium > Rhamnusium bicolor. Next base: position 109,092 of record JANEYF010003717.1, on the reverse strand, counting down.
TGGATATAGGCCAAAATCGCGTATACTGAGTATTTAGAAACCAAATGGATGAAAAAATTTCGTCACCTGACGGCTAGCACTGTATTTTGTATCAGGAACCTCTACACCTATAGCGCGATCAAGGCGTTGATAACCCAACACTCCTATGTTGTTATAGATACCTCGTTCATGGTTTATCGACGTACTGCTTGAACTGATTTTCTTGTTTCGTTTCTTTGATCCGGGCTTTTATAAAATTTGGTTGAACCTCAGTGACTGACAGTATATTAGCACTTGAGCCTGAGTTCATTTGCTGCTCTTTTTGCTGCATTAAATCTTGTTCTTATTTGAAAGTTTGCGGTCAATAAAATAAAATTTCTTTCACCACCGGTGGTTATCTGGGTCGCTAGGGCAGCAGAATTCTTAGTGCCAACAAGAGCTTGTTGAACTTCATCTATTTTGATTGCCGGGTGCACTTCCTCGGACTCATTGAGAAGTCTGTGGCAGAGAGTTTTAAAATGTGCAAATGCTGGAATGTCGTTTTATATATTCATTTGTGATGTTTCCCATCGACTAACTGTCGCGGTGAAGGTGCGATTGCAGTGGCGGCTGGTGAAATTTAGGTTGTCCTCAGTATTAGAGAAGGGGACCCAAGCGATACTTTAAGGAATAACTATCAATAGCAAGTGAAGAAGTTTTGCAGAAAAAAAATTGTGATTGGAATTTGCGAAAAAAGTTGCAAAAACTGTGCTCCCCAGGTAATTTTATTAAACAATTTGTAAAATATTTGTAAAACATTTTTTTTTGTCAGAATCAGGTGGAAGATGCGTCACAAGATTACAAATTTCATCAAAAAATGTTGCTTTTTTTATAAAGTTACATCGTTTTGAAATTTTATTTTAAATTAATTTTTCACTGTGCAAATTTAAAAAAAATGTAACTATTAAAAAATCTATATTTTTTTTATGAAATCAGAAATCTGGCGATATGCTTTCCACCTGATTCTAAAAATAATGTTTTGCGAATATTTTACAAATTGTCTAAAAAATAGCCTGGGGTCACACAATTTTTGCGACTTTTTTCGCAAATTTCAATATCAACTTTTTCTCTGCAAAATTTTCATTTAGTCTTGATAGCTATGCCTTAAAGTACCACTTGGGCCCTATGCTCCAACACTAAGATATGACTAACTTAAATTTTACTAGTCGCTACTGTGCGATTGGCACTTTTTTTCAGCTGACGGGGTGCTTTTATGTAACTTGTTTTACATATGAAGGATACCATGATATCTGAGGTGTTGTTTAAGGAACATGGATACATGACACACCAGGTCTCATGCAATGGCGCCATGTAGCAATTCTGCGTAGGTTCACTGCTCTTGTAGCAGATCAGTAAGTTATTCTATAATTTCCTTTTCCACTTAAAGCGTCCGTATGATTTGTCAAAGTTGAGACCATTCGCGGCCTTTACAACTTGTCTCTGACTCCCATCCGGCTGGGGTCGATTGTGAGGGGCTTTTCCTCTTGGGCGTGGTGGAATAAGATGTATGTGATAGTTAATCCTTGTCTCTCCTTATCTAATGTGTTTCACGAGGAGACTACCAGGTCAGATTTCAGGTCCTTTCTAGTCTCTGAACCCGACGGGAATTTCGCCGACAAATTAATTAACAGCCGTTCCCCACATACCGCTATGTAGATTCTAGAACCCTATGTCCTAAGCAGACGAAAAGAACATAGAATGACCGCCTTCTACTAATATCACTCTTTTTTACACTTTGTAGACATCTCTTTAATGATCTTGGACCCAACCGGGTGATTTTTCTGTCTGACAGTTTTCCAAAAATGTTAATTATCATATTGTTGAGACAAGAATACAAAATGTATTTGTATCGTGTATGCGCATTTAACAGCATCTTTCAGAGCCCAGCGCCTCTGGAATATAGCTAACGCTACATTTACTACTGGACACGGTTGCGCAGTTGGCTAGAATTGCCATGTAGACTAGTCATATTGTTTATCTGCTGGAAATGTCGGAGAAAATGATTGTGTGTCCACGTTTTTTTTCAAGTGTAACCCTCTTCTGGGCAGGTTCTGAATTTCTGGGTTGTCTAATTTATGTGGTGTGTTTTAAGTTCCTTTTGTATCTAAAATGTTGGTCATATTTGTAGAATATATTTTTTTGTAACTACACATTTTTTTATTAATTTTTCCTACAATATCTCTACAGGCGCTTCGAAGTTATTTAATTCTGAAATGTTAATTACTTAAATGTAAAATATTCACTTACATAAATCTTCCTTAAAACCAATTCGTTAGGTCTGTAGCGTAGCGATTTACGATCTCGTGGAGGGCTGGGCTCAGGCACTATTGCTGATATTGCTGTCAAACAGTATTGGGTAGCAAATGGTGAATGAGATGTTAAGCATTCCTCAAATTGTCCGAATTGTGAGTATACTTCCTCTCAGTATACCTGTTACTGATTTAGCAGTCGAATCATGCACTAGAAAAAATATGATTGAAATTATTATTGGTTATTATAAATAACCAATAAGAAGCAATCGCTACCCAACAGTTACACAACAGTTAGTTGACTCAATGCACTCACTGAGTTACCAAGAGATGTAAAAATTATGTTTTCACTAGGTTGACAAATATTTTAAAGACACTGCTCTGTACCCAAAGTACTGTAAAACTAAATTTAAAATATATGTATGTGTTACAAATAAGGTGTAAATTTTAATATTTTATAAACTAACTGGATAGTACAGAAAGTAACTATACTCTTGTATTTTGAAAACACATATTCGACTAAATCAGCGAACAAATTTGATTGGTTTGTAAGATAGTCAGCTAATTCATAAACTATCTAAATAAACTGGCTAATTGAAAATAACTAATATACCCTTCTTTGGTTAGTTTATAAATTATATATATATACCTTTTATTATAGAAACTATTAAAACAACTACTCAGTCTAGGAGCAAGAACTTCATTGAATTAAATATGTTATCAGTATTAGAAGCAAAAAAATATATTGAGTTTAAAAAAATATGAAAAATATTAAGAAATGATTTCCTCCAGTTACAATACAAAAACGAACACCCCTAGTCCAATATATACATGTATCTAGGGGGATTCTATTAAAACAACCAAAAGTTTAGTTAGTTTCTATACCTACGAATAGTTTATGAACTGGTGAAGTTTACACCTTAGCCGTAACATATATACGGAAATAGATTTATTTCCGTATATATTACGGCTAAGTTGTAAACTCCACCAGTTTATAAACTAATCGTAGGTATAGAAACTAACTAAACTCTTGGTTATTTTAATAGAATCCCCTAGATACATGTATATACCTAAGAAAAATATATGCTTATCAAAGTTACTTTTTTGTTTCATATAAACCAATCGTAACTTATTTTATGAAATAAATAATCTTCCATCTTACGAAATACTTATTTTCCAATTTAACGCGTTCAAATTACGATCATTTAAACGTATCAATAAACTTATTAATATTATATAGGAATTCTGGGCGACATCCCAGAGACGGGTTAAAACCTAATTTTATGATCCGAAAAACGCGCGTTGTAATAAAATAAATGAGAATCATGTAATATATAGGGAAGACGCATAACTTTGGCGAAACAGTGCAATCGTGGAATCGCGATTACATATGCTGCTAGTGTCAACAATTTCGAAATGTTGGTGTGTTAGTACGCCCCTTGGAATAGTCAATTGCCTTTAAAAGACTGCTAAAACTGCTAGTGATAGTGGCAGTACTCCAATAATATATAATTCGAATGCTAGAGGATTATTAAAAAAAAAGAATAAATAAAAACGCCCGTTGAGTTGAGCAATCTCTCCAGGCAGCCATGACTCGGTTTTCATCTACGGTCCACGGACTACTGTCTATGGCTACTCTTCTTCAACGTAAGAGTGAGAGAATCCCGAAGTCGTGTCATGTTAGAGCCGTGTTGAAACAGAAACTTATAAGATGATGTTCCGTCATCGCGTACAAATTTACCATCTAAAACCTTTTGTTTCTTGTAAGTTGGTAATTTGACGGCCACCTTACAGAGACTAAAAGCGAAGAAGAGTTAGTTAATTACTGCATTATAATGATATAAACTTGACCAATAATCATGTTATCTAGTTTTGATTTTTGTGACAGGAGAAATTTTTGACTTTTTTTTGTGCGTGCGTCAGTTGTCACGGCGACGTCCATAAGCTTAGGTTTTTTGGTGTTTGATTACATTAGAAGAGAGGCTAGATCTAGCTGCCGATGTGATACCCAAGATCCACGGCAAGGATGGTTTATTAGTTATATCCTTACAACAATTCAGATATTTAGGCGATTTCCTTTGTTCAGCATTTTATTGCAACCAATTTGGATAAATAAATACCTGAATGTAAAATTGTATAAGAAGAAATATTTTACATTTTTATAGAAGTGAATATATTTTAAAAACGAACAAAAAGAATAATAATAAAATGCTACGTATATTAGTCTAACCTATACCACGACATAATAAAATGATTTTAAATTTGCTTTTTAATGTTTCAGAATTTTTTTTATTAGAAACTCTACACGTGTTTCGGTTTTATAGGCTTTTGTCAAGAGTACAGGGAATACTGAACAGTAAAATTTGTGTTCATTGCTTATATTACCACATCTGGTGCCTACTATAAAACTATTGTAAAATATGCTTTCATAAGTTGGACATTACTTTATTTTTTAAATCTAAATTACTTTATCTAAAATATGGTGACCAGTAAAAATTTGTTGTTCATTCGTTAAATTATTATTATTATTATTTTAACGTTACATATATTATCAAATTTTTATCTAATTATCATGATTTATTGGGGTAGTTAGAGAGGAGTGAGGGTGAATTTGCGCCATAATTTTTTTCAAATTTTTTTTAGTTACATTTAAAACGGAAAAAGCGCCAAAGTTAAATACTGTATAAAAAAGGTGCTTTTACTTAATTTCTATAAGAGCCACCGTTTTGGAGTTATAGAAAGGTAACTACATACCTTTACAAACTACTCCATAATATTTTCAACTTGTTTTCAACTATTGTATAGAGTAATTTAAAATATCGATTTACGCAATGAGGCATCTAATTTGAACACAATTTTTTTTATTTACAATATTTTTTTAAGTAATATTATTTTAAGGTTGTGTCTTAAATTCAGAAGATGATCAATAATAAAAAAATAAGATGCTTATTTATGAACATTTGACAAGAAATTTTACTTTATTTGCTAATAAATTCGAAACGTCATAGGTTTAAAAACTAAAGTTTTATCAATTAATTAGTCTAGTCTAGTCTAGTCTAGTATGTACATTTTTCTTATATTTCTTTGATATAATTTTATAGGCTAATTTCACAATTTATGTTTAAAATTACATAAAAAGTTGGACTTACTAACTTTTCATAGACATCATCGGTATATATTATTTATTTATATTCATACAATATAATCTACGCTAATAATGCCAAGATAAAACAAAATAGAAGTCGAGCGTAGATCTACCTTAACATACTCGTATTTGGATAAGAAAAGTTATGACTGCAACTACCGTTGCTTAATTTTTCGTAACCAATCCAATTCCAATTCCGATTTTTAAATTGGAATTGGATTGGATACGAAAAGTTAAGCAACGGTAGTTGCAGTAAGTAATTTGATGGTAACTCAAGTGAAATGTTGTAGAACCAAAATTCTACAAAAAATTTAATCAAACCAAAAAAATAATGTTACCAAAAAATCACCCAGATCACAAAGAAGGCCCTCAACCATTAGAACATTTAAAAAAAAGGTCCGAGACCGAAACCACACGGGTTCAAAATATCACATGTCACACCACCACTTTTTTTTTAGCAAATTAGATAAAGAATAAAAAACCATATTCAAAACTTCAAACCGTAATTTTTTATCTCAATTCGAAGATTTTTAAGAACCGAAATAGTAAAATTAATTTTCATTAAAAAAACCGCTCCGCAGCATGAGCGCGACGGCCAGCGCCGCGACACACTTACAAACGTTAAAATGATCAAAACTCGTAAAAACGCTCTTAAGCATAATTATAAACCAGTCTGAACGATTTTATTGCAGTCCCAGAGGCCCTACGAAATTTTAATTTCAGTGGTCGACAGAAGCAAATAATTCAGAGGCCAGAGCCATCATAAAATAACAAAAGCTAAATTTCTGTATTTCAATATATACATTTTAAAAAGATGCTAGTCGCACATACCTACATATTAGTTTTTACAAAGTTAATTAAATAAATAACAACTAATATCAAAGTAAAATAGTTTAAGACAAAATAATGATAATAATTTCAGGCAACAATCATTGTTTCCACAGCGCTTAATTAAGCGCCAAATTTATCTAAACTTGTAAAATTGGAGTTTCGTACACCGTATAGACCATTCAAGTAGACACGCCATGTCGGGGCTTTTACTAAATGGGAAGCTTTAGAGCGGGGTAGTTTTTGTCCTTACTATGCGCTTTAAAAACATGACATCATGACAACACAATCCTACAAATATAAAATTTCGGACAAGTTAAGACAATTATACCACTCAACACCGACGCGAGAACGTCGTGGTGATAAATTCATTTTAAAACGATAAAAATTATACCACTCCACACTGACGAGCAAGCATTGTGGTACTAAATTCAATTTTTAAGTAAAACTTTTCACTTTTTGCATTAATACAGACTTCGTGAACGATAAATAATTAATTTAAAACCGGTTGTGAACCCCAAGATTAAACACCAACTGATCTCGAGCCCTTAGGACAGTCTTTCGTTGAGATAAAAGATCTCACTCGGGCCCCAGAAGTCGTAAGATAGGCACTAAGAAATTTCTCCACGCACCAGGCTTGGTTATTTTTTGGTATTCAAGACACGAAGACGGCGTCCACCAGTTATAAAGTATTTTCACCGCGGAAAACCAAAAGCACTTCTTCGACAGCTTTTATCATTCGTGGATTTTGGCTCGAGGAGTCTTCCGTCATCAGTTTTTACTGTAAAACTCTACGTTGTTTTTTATTTATTAAACTTAAAAAACCACAATCAAGCTCCTACGGACGTAGGCTGTCTACCAATAAAAAATTAAACGTTTTTGCATAAGAACATCATCGTCTGAGATCTCCGAGGACAAGGTAAGGAAATAACTTACATAGAGACAGAATTATTTTTCAAAATTATTTTAAACAAATTTTTTTCCGAATCCGACTTTTTGGTTTTATAAATCATTCATTATTAAGAAAACTTGTGAAGTCTTGCTCGACCTTATAGGCAGGCTAGTAGTATCCAAGTTGTAGGTCAACTTGCCGTCCAGTCTGCTGAATTTCAACAATCATTCAAGACAATTTTTTAAGTGTTTTGTGATTGTGAATTTTACGTTCATCTAAAAGGATTCCCTGTCCAATTTTATTTTTGGTCCTAACGACTTAATCAAATAAATTTTACACTTTCATAAATCACCTGATCCCGTAAGTAAAATTCAATTTTGTAAGGAACCCTCTGTTCAAATTATTTTTTTGGCCTTCAGCGACTTTGAAAAATTAAATTTCATAATTCTAAAAGTATTCGCAAGTAAAGACATTTTTGCACAGACCCCCTGGTCAATTTTATTTTTACCTAACAGCTGACTGAAAAATATTTTCAGTATTCCTAAAAATCATTTTCAGGCTAGAAAAAAAGCCAAATTGCATGTGCAATTTTTGTTGCCCTAATAAATAAATAAAACGCCGCTTGATTAAACCCTTCAGCTACAAATTCTGAGGTAGAAACAGATCCCTCAAGCCAGGACCACCGAAGAGGAGTTGCTGAAGTCTTGCTCAGCTCTGCTAGCGTAGCCAAAGGCACAGAAAATTCAACGATGCTAAGAATAGGCTATCTTACCTCTCCGTATAATAAAAATCGACCTTTAGGCAACAAAACTAAGATTATTTTCGTGGCAGCAAATCACGTAGCGCCCAACTTGATTAGAAAAAATAATAACCCAGCTATGGAGAAATCAACAGGTCTTTATAAAACACAAATAAGAGAAAACTACCTTGTTGTATTTGTGACAGAAACTCATCAACTTCATCCCGTCTTGCAGCTCGTAGCGGCTTGAATATCATCGTATACGCAGAAGCTATGTAATTAAGATTACATAGGGTTGTGTAAGTGATATACCGTCCTTTGGAGAGGATGCTAAGCAGGCGGTCCCTTGTCTATTAGATGTTAGGCAAGTAAAATATTCCTACTCTTCGATGGAGAAGAGGTTCGGTAAAATTTTCAGGTCGGGATAGCTCGGCTCTTGGCGCTGCTGATTAGCCCTGGTCGCGGAAATAGGCCGACATTAAATAAATGATTAAAAAAAAAAAAATAAAGCAAAATAGTTTTACGAATAGTTTTAATTCTTCTAAAAGTAACAGTCTAAGATGACTCTTAGCATAAAGAATACAAAAGCATCAAATAACCTCAACCTTTTTTTTCGGGTGAAATAAGAAATAACGCTTATCAAATAGAAACTATTTAAAAAATACTTAAAACTAACAAAATTAATTTATCTTGATGTTTCAAAAAAATTTTCAAAATGAAATCCACGCGTTTAATCGTCTTTAAAATATGTCTTCTCCAATATTTCATAAATTTCCCTGCATTCTCCCAATATTAAATGCATATTCACTAAATAATTATGACATTTCAACAATATAACATTTCAACAATGCAACAATTTCAACAATATTTCACTATTTACGCTAATAATATAAAACAAAGGCAACTGCTGTAAAAAAGAACTGAAAAATTTGTCAAACTGAGAACTAAAGTTGTTTTCTATCATGGCTTCCCAGATAGCACAAGTACATACCAAAGACGTCTTAGGGACGTCTGTCTAGGACATACGAGATGTCTTAAAAACGTCAATTTTCCGACGTAAGACGTACAGAAGACGTCTTGGTGACGTACATTGTTACAAATCAGTATGTCTTTGGGAAGTCTTATTCTGATCCATATTAGATCCAACCAAGACCTTCATAGGATATTGTTAGGATGTTCTCACGCTGATTAAAATTTGGTCTATTAGAAATGAAATCAGTGGCGGCTGATGAGATTTAGGCTGTCATATCTTAGTATTGGAGCATGGGACCCAACCGATACTTTGAGGAATAACTATCAACACTAAGTGAAACAGTTTTGCAGAAGAAAAATTTGTGTGCGTACAGGTTATTTTTTAAACAATTTGTAAAATATTTTTTTTATAATCAGGTGGAAATTATATCGATAGATTTAAAATTTCAATAGAAAACATTGCTTTTTAATAGTTACACTGTTCTGAAATTTAATTTTAGATTAATTTTACACTGTGCAAATTTCAAAAGGCTGCAACTTTTTAAAAAAAATTATATTTTTTTATGAAATTTTAAATCTGTCGATATATTTTCCACTTGATTCTGAAAAAAAAGTGTTTTCCCAAATATTATACAATGTTTTCAACTTTTTTTCGCAAATTTCAATCGCAATTTTCTCTGCAAAACTTCTTTTCGCTGCAAAACTTCTTCATTTAGTCTTGATAGTTATGCCTTAAAGTATCGCTTGGGTCCCATGCTCCAATAGTAAGATATAACAGCCTAAATTTCACCAGCTGCCACTGAATGACATACAGCTTGACCGCTAATATGGTGGATCCAACATTGTGGGGTGAAAAAAAGTGACAGACGTTACTTTATTATTTATCACACAGTGCTGCGTCAACCTGTATATACACTACAAAAACATAATTTAAAGAAATGCGTTTTTACATTTTAAATAATATATTACATGATTTCAAAATAAAAGTAGACAAGTAAATAACATTATTTAATATTATTTATTGCTAAATCACATTTTAACAATTGAATTAAAATTACTGTTACAGCTAGATAACAAATATTCTAACAAATTGTTTGAATTACAATGTGATAATAAACTATTTAAAATTAATCAAACGAACTGCCACAAAAATATATATTATTTTGTTTTAAAGGGAAGTACCACAACATTAACTATGTGGATATTCTTTAGACATCACTTGGTAAAGTCCAAATACTCCATCCAGATGAATGATCGATAACTGAAAATAGTACACGTGGCTGAAATACAACAGAATTATTTTCAGCGTAAGAATTTTCAGAGGATACTACGTTAGTTGCTAATACTACTTTTTAATTGAGCTGTAACAGAATGAGGAAAAGCGAGACTCAGGCGAGTGGGTTAATCAGAAATCATGAAATGATCATCACAAACACGGGAACTCAAATACTGTTTAGCAGGACTAAATGTGCAAGCGTTTTTCCATGCTTGCAACGACAGGATCCTTGGAGAAACGATACTTCGTATAGCCTTGCTAGACTATACTGAAATAATATGAATTTTTTTCAGAAAGGTGATTTTCATTATACCTAGTAAGATGGCAACAAAATGTTTTTATTTAAAAATCGAGATTGCTAAAAAAATTACTGTCGCGGAAAGTCGGTACATAATCAGGATATGACTTGATCAAATCAGGATGGCCACCTTACCCAGTGTGGTAAATAAAATACACACAAATCTCTGTTAATTTGTCTGTATAATAATACAAAAAATATTTCAAACATAATTTTGTATTTATAACAGTGGTTCGACTAGTTTCACATTATAAATACATATCGATGAATTTAACTGCAACTAACACGGAGGTAACACAACAAACATACTAACGACCACATTACCAATTTAATCGATAAATTAATTGACAGTATTTACTCAACTTAATCGTCAAAAAAATAATAAACATCCTATTATGAAATTGTTGCAGCCGAGTTCATCAATTAATTATTGAGTTTATATAAAATATTGAATTCAAGAAATATTAACAATACTGGAACTACGATTGAATTTTAGGAACATTAAAATTACCTACTGTACATTATTTTGTCTAATGTAATTAAACTAAATACAATATTATATTTATTACATATATGTAAATATAAGATTTCTTCGCTTAAAGAAAATGTCATAGTTTCACATACAAAAATATAATACAAATTAGATACAACTTACCCCATAAGTACAGGTAAGACATCCTGAACTTTACAGAATCTTGAAACTCGCTGGCTTGAAAAGGTTACTGACCACATAACCTAAAATATATACAATTTCGAATTTCGATTAGAATTCGCCATATAAAAATATGGGAAATTATTTAATTCTATAGACTAGTGTAGTCTCGAATTTACAAAAATTATTATAATTACTAGAATCTAACGGATGAACTGATGGTACTGTCGAATTTAGAATTTTTATATAACATAAAATACCAATAGGTACCATAAAAACATTTTTTACTTACCGATATAATAAACACTTATTTATTATAAACTAACAGCTAGATAGAATTTCACTGTTTTAATCAATAATTCATAAACACTCAACATTTATATTAAAACAAATGCTAGATACTTGCTTGACACAGTCGCATACACATACCCCTGTAATTGATGGTCTTTCTTCTGTCTGATATTTAAGTTGTCTCTTTCTCTCCCATGTATAATAATGGGAGAAAGAGAGCGATAAACGAGATCAGATAGACAAAACCATACCATTCCATTTTTGTGAATAAAACACACATGTTAAAATCGACCTGAAAAAATCACGATGGCAAACAAACACGGTCGAGCATCGAATCGCTGAAAATTCAAAACTAATTATTACGAATTATTTATTGTATACTCTAAAGTTATGGATATTATTAATTCTGTAGATTTTTTATATAGTTGTACATCTGTTAATAAGCAGAAATTTAGTTACGGTTGTAATAATTAAATTAATTAATTTAAATATTTTACTATTTGAATTTTATTTTTCTTTCATTTGGAACGGAACCCTGTTGATTTTGTTTCATGCAAAGAATGATCAATTTGGATGCAAAATATATTATTTTCCAAAATCAAAATGAAAAAGAACTGGGGGCCTAATTTGGACATACTAAAAATGTACATTTTTTTTCTTCCTAAAGATGTACCACACTGGACGTCTTAAACACGTCCGTATTAGGTCCTAAGACGTAAAGTCCAAATAAGGATCAAAACTAGACGTCTCTGGGACGTTGTGTGCTATGTGGGTTACTAATTAAGTTACAATTAGGAAATGGACAACTTTGCAATATTTAGATACAAATAACAAAAAAGATAGCTCCTATCGTAATTTAGTAAGAGCACAATTTTTATGTTTTTTTTCTGTTTATGTTGTATTTACCCCCTTTTAAGGAGTTGTAACTTCCTTATGAATTGATTAAAGGTAAATGTTATATATAAAACTCAACTTATTCTTTCTAGTTCTATCACCCTCTTGAAGGAAGGTACTTAATTATGGGACACCTTGTATAATAAATATATTTTTTAAATTTAACAATAAACATTGAAGCTGGAAAGTGCTTTTATTATTTTTTCTTCTTTAATACGTTTTTGTACTGCTTTTATTAAATTGTATACAAAAATTTATTAAGTTGATTATTTCCATTTTTCATTATTTTTTTATTATTATTACTATTAAATACATATTTATATTGCCTTTTTAACAGAACACCATTGTCTTATGTTTACACATTTTGCTATTATTTGTAAATAAACGTGCGAGTAGAACTAGCGACCTATCTAGATGAGCAAAATAAAAATATTCTATGTTTAAATAGGAAAATTGTGTTTATTAATTGTTTTCAATAAAAAAAAAATTTCGATCGATTTTAAAATATTCCTTATAAACCAAAAACCTCTTCAAGTACTACTTCCGGTGGTATCCCATTGAACAAATTTATTGATACATAAGTATATACAATTTTATCGAAAATCGATTCAGGAAATTATGAAATAAAACGTCAGTCGAAAAAATTATGATTACCTAATACTTTCACTAGGGATAAAAAAACTGTAAAAATGGATTTAAATATTAGGAAAGATGGTAAATACATTTATTTGTTTTTCTTAATTTGATAATCCAACAAAAATATTGACAAAGAATCACAGATTAATAAATGAATACATTAATTCAACATCACCTGATTCATCAACAATTTAGTAGGTAATTAATTATTGCATTTTAACACATTCTTGGAATAAATTTGAAAACATGTATGAGGTAACACACAGCCAATAACTAAAAATGTATCTTTGTTTTTATAGATTTTATTAACGAGATATTTGTAATGTGCTAAAATATGATGATATAAGTACACTTTCTGTTAATTATACTTACATATTATTATTTTAATGATGTGATTGCATTGTTTATTATTATTTGAGCAATATATTGCACACTTTATATAAGTACTTATAGGTTTTTATTTTGTAATTATATTACGTAAAGAAAATGTAAAATTGCACAAGAGGAAAGTTCTTTTAAAAAAAAAACATGTTAATAAATTTTTAGATAATATGGATAAAATTAAATTCTTTAATTATTATTGACTTTGTTCCAGTTCACTTTTACTAACGCGTTTAAATTATAAACTACGAAAAGTTCAACATTGCTGCAAAATAATTCTAGAAAATTTAAAAGTAATTACAGAAATTCTTACTTTCATACGCCCACAGACTCATATTTTTTCAAATGTTCCAAATACATTCTGCTGTGTTCTCGGCAAACAAAATTGTTTGTATCAACTATTCCCACTGGTAGTTCGGGAAACAGATTGTAATTATTTCCAAAATTATCATTATTGTTGTTAGCGGACACTGTTACCGAACACCACGCTGCGAAAAAAACTGTTAATAACATTTCTTTGTAGGCTCGAAGGAACACAAGAGAAATGACTATCACTGTGAGTTATTGAAAGTGTTTATACAACGTTGTTCAGTGATCTTTACACCGGGCCGAAGATATGAAGCAATTTTTTGTCCTTCATTATTCATTAATAGTGGCACGATTTGAAAAATCCTTCCTCATATTTCAGTCATAATTAATGCATAATGTACAAATTTTACTGTAGAAAAAATAAAACAATTAAAATTAATTAAAAATTGCTACTGGAAGGGCATCTGCAAATTTATAAAAAAAAAAAAAATAATTTTATGAAATAAATTTTAAAACTATCTAGTACTTTCCTAACGTTATGTGATTTTATTTTTATGTAAAATTCAGAATAACGGGTGAATGTCTTTTTATATTCATAATTAATTTTTATTATTTTAAATAAGTAGGTAAATACCTAGGTATTTTAAAATCATATGATAAAATCTTTAACGTTAAGAAACAAATATGAATGTAACCATATTTTGTATTTGACACATATTGGTTATATAATCAAAATATTTTATATAGGGTTATTCACTTTTAATACCGAAAATTTTAACAATGCATAAATCTGGAGGAAATAAGTTTATTTTGTGGTATAAAATTTTTCTGCAAGGCCTGTTTTCGAGACATACCGGGCATTCAAAAAATACATTTTTTACGGTTTTTATTTTTTTTCTCCGATGAATACGATGATTTACATTTTTGCTGAGATGTTTTATCGTCCAAGTTCAGAATGGGCATTTTATCAAACCAGGTATTTGATTTTTTATTGTTGTGATGAATATTCGATGAATATTCCTATACTGAAATTAAAATATGCGACTTTCTCAAGTGATTCCTCTTATAAAAACTTGCAAAAAACTTTATTCTTCAGAATGCCTCAAGGAGTTCGAAAAAAATCTTTAAACAATTTTAAGTGGTGTAGAAATTCGTACTTAAAAAATGGGACGCAGTTGCTTCTCTCGGACGCCTCTGGTTGATCCATTTCAACAGTATTTTATAAAATCAATGCGGCCCAACTTACATACCTCACATCAAATATAAAATAAATATCTAGCATCGAAAAAAAAATTCTTTATTCGACGCCCTCAAAAACGAAGGATATGCAGAAAAACATAACACCACATAAAACTTATTTCGTCGAGATCTATCGACTGTTAAATTTTTCGTTATTAAAATTGTTTTAATGTGTTTCTTATTTGTTTTTTTATTTAGTTTTATTTTAATGTACTTGTTATTAATCTGTTTTTTTTTTGTAGGACAAGCAGAGTGAATCCAAAGGGGGAGGCAATGGGTGCAATTGCCTTGGACCGTCAAAAAAATTATCGTATTAAAGATGATAATCGTACTACTTTTCGCAAATTTACATTTATAGATCTTATTTTGAAAATATAAACATGTTGGTAATTAGAGAACGTTCGATTTTTTGATTTTCCCCAACATATCCATTTTAACTGTTGAACACGAATTTCGAGTAAAAAATTCACGCTCAACTATACGTTTCGAGATCTTGGGTCGCAAAGTGTCAAAATTACGCGTTTTCCTACTGCCTCACAATTTTTTTAGTTTACATCAATAGGAATTCTTTGAATGATTTTAAATACTCCAACACATTCATTTTAATAATATTTGCCTGCTTATGTTCGTTGAAAAATGAACCAAATTATAACACAATAATCCAAACTGTTTTGCAGGTTATCAGGTGAACTTAAGGATTTTTTAACACGCTTTTATTAGCTTCACTTGTATGTTTGTTTGTTTGTATCCGACTCTTTGGACTCGATTTTGACCCACTTTAAACGGACAGATTTAATTGAAACTTTGTACACTTACGAAGAACCGGTAACAATACAATAATTTGATAAGTTTATATCATTATCCTGATCAGGATCGCCAGAATTAAATAATTTCCTTTCCTCACGTATCCTCTGCGTGAGAACAAGTGGCTTATTACTGTTAGTACATTCCGTGATTCTCAGTTCGTTCGATGGCCGAGCGGGCTAAGGCACAAGTCTTAGTCGACGCGAAACGACGGACTCCTCGGGCGTGAGTTCAAATCTCGTCTATGGCTGAAAAAAAAATTTTTTCCAGAAGTATCTGTTGGATCGTAATATGTTATAATATCAGCATCAATAAGCAATATAAATATAGTTTAAAAAAACTAAAAAACACGCTTTCATAGCACATCAAACTAAAAAGTGAAAAATAAATATAGTTTAAAAAAACTAAAAAAACACGCTTTTAAAGCACATCAAACTAAAAAAGTGAAAAATAATTATTAATATAAACTGAAAACAATAATGAACGAAAAATACTAGTATTATTGTGAAAAAAGCGTGGGGCACTTTGTGCCATATTTTTCGTATATCGAGCAACCCACGCTTTTTTCACAATAATACTAGTATTTTTCGTTCATTATTGTTTTCAGTTTATATTAATAATTATTTTTCACTTTTTTAGTTTGATGTGCTTTAAAAGCGTATTTTTTAGTTTTTTTTAAACTATATTTATTAGTCTTGTTGGTAAGTATTTTCGTTGTGGGTACGGACTGCAAAAGCAGCATATTCCGTCTTTTACAGCCCTCATCCTCGTAGTATATACGGGCCGCAAATTATTTCAATAAAATTTGAATATCTAGTTAGCTACTTAAGTTTTGATGCTAACTGTTCAACAATTCGATCTTAAAGTTTCTTTTTTCATAGCTTGTTTTTCAAATATACGATATTTATTGTTAAGTTCGGTTATATTTTGATGCAATTTTCTATATGAATATAGTAGGCAAATATCTTGAAAAGTATAGCCGAGCGGGAATTTTTTACTCGAAATTCATGTTCAGCAAGCAAAAATGAGTATGTACATGTAAAAAAATTCAAAAATCGAATATTTTCTAATATACAACAACACGAGTGGTGGCTGGTGAAATTTGGGCCATGTCATATCTTAGTATTGGAGCATGGCATCCAAGCAATACTATAAGGCATAACTATCAAGACTAAATGAAGAAGTTTTGCAGAAAAAAAAAATACGATTGAAATTTGCAAAAAAAAAAGTTGAAAAATTTGTGTGCCTCACCAGGTTATTTTTTTAAACGATTTGTAAAATATTTGCGAAACATTTTTTTTTTTTAGAATCAGGTTGAAAATATAACGACAGATTAAAATTTCATAAAAAAATATTGATTTTTTACAAGGTTGTACCTTTTGAAATTTGCACAATGAAAAATGATTCTAAAATAAAATTTCAAAATGGTGTAACTTTATAGAAAAGCAATATTTTTTACGAAGATTAAAATCTGTCGATATAATTTCCACCTGATACTGGAAAAAAATATTTTGCAAATATTTGACAAATTATTTCTGGTGAGGTACCAAATTTTTTCAACTATTTTTCACAAATTTTATTCGTATTTTTTTTATGCAAAACTTCTTAATTTGGTCTTGATAGTTATACCTTAAAAGTATCGCATGGGTCCCATGCTCCAATACTAAGACATGACAGCCTAAATTTCACCAGCCGCCACTAAACAACACCATACTTTTTAATACTGCTTCAATTCATAGAAATTGCCATAAAAAAGAAATGCGTTCTCAAAATACCTGTATTTTTTCCATTACACACCGTTTCTGACTTTTTTTATTAGGT
This sequence comes from Rhamnusium bicolor, assembly GCA_029963845.1. NCBI lineage: Eukaryota > Metazoa > Arthropoda > Insecta > Coleoptera > Cerambycidae > Rhamnusium > Rhamnusium bicolor. The sequence continues at coordinate 91,648 of JANEYF010003717.1, read as the reverse complement.
ATTTTTCAATATTTGTGTCAAATACCTCCCCTTTAGGGAGCTTCTAGATCCGCTCTTGGATCGTTATAAGATTATTTATGCTTTACTAGGTTATGTCATATAGGGCAGTTGTAATCGCGTACTTATTTCTCGAAAAAGGTGCATTGTATCGCGTTTCAACAAATATACCTTTTTATAGAGAATTAAATTGCTTTTCAAACGTAATGAAAGACAATGTCCAAAACATAACCTAAACAAAGTTATGATTTAAAGTGTCAGAGAAAAGTACTGTAACTAACGCCCTCTATAAAATGTGACATGGGCAATTAATACCACCATTGTAATCACCGATCTCAAAAACATATCCTTACCAAATTAGAATTCGTTGAAATATAGACAAAAAAATTAATAAATATTTGAACTTTAACACCCTGCATCTTAAAAACGCATTAAGTAAGTTTACCTTTTTTTTCTGTATATACTGCGAAAAAAATTGTAATTTATGTCCCTCTTTTAATGTGCTGTAACTCTCTTATGCAACGCCTATGAATACTAGTTTATTAGTTAAATTTTACTTATATTTTGATATTTTTCAAAATACGCCTTCTCTGTTTAGCTACACCCGCTTAAAAGGGTGTGCTAAAAAACGGTGTTTAATTTTATATAATTATTTTATTTATTTATATAGTGAAAAAAAAAACAAATTTAGCACATATGTTTTACTAATGAAAGGGCATCTAACGAAATTTTCTCATCCACCTAGCTTGTTTACAAATGGATTAAATTAACAAACTGCCTTAAATTTCTCAAAATATCTTATTGTCTAATTTTTCTCGATAAAAAAAATCCACTAAATTTCCTGATAAATTAAAAAATATGTATATCTTTTGAAAAAATTTCGTAGTATCAACCGTTTTTGAGAAAAAAAGTTACAGGTGCTTAGGTAATCAATCCAAAGTAATGAATGAGCATGATTAAATTAATTTAAACCCTATTTGTAGGCTGGTGTCAGTACTATGAAATAATTATCTAACTACGAAGTAAAGAAAATACGTAATCTTGTCAAAATGAAATTTGACTCCAGTCTATTAAGTGTTTTAAACTAATTTAATCATACTCATTGCTTTGGACTGATTACCTAGGTACCTGTAATTTTTTTTCTCAAAAACGGTTGATAGTCCAGGAGCGCCGGCTTTTAGAAAACCCCGTGGGTGCTCATACCCATTTGATGACTCGTTTAACCCCTAAAATATCCAGCGCACACACGTGATGCGTAAGGAAAAAGTACTCGAAATGTCCTGCGCATAAAACTGTATGTGTAAGTATTAGAGATACTTTTGAGGTTGTCTAAAATTAGCTAGCGTTGCTAGATGGAAAAAATAATTGACCATGGGATTATGTTATTATTTGTTGCAACATTATAAGATTTCTTCTAATATTTTATCGTGAACGAAGGGTAATAAAAAATGTTTTGTGATTGACGTATCACACAATTTTATTATGCGGTCATCTTATGCTATTGACCTTAAAAGTTTACGTATTGTGTCGTTGTGTAAACAATTAATAATTATGATGAAATAATTTAGTCAACCTAAAATATATAGTTTCAAATATTTCCAACCTCGGTCATTAAAATTTCGGTTGACTAAATATCGTGAACATTATAGGGTTCATTCCTTATTACAGGTGAACATCTAAAAGTTTAAAATAACTGGCGAAGTGCGAGAAGAAAAATGCACACCGACCGACGAATAAATATCCTACATACCTACCTAATCGTGAAAATTGCATCTAAATTCATCCATTAGAACTCATGTTATGAGCGAACAGGCAAGCTGTAGAATGGAAAGATGTTGCATTTTATAAATATTAAGGTACAAAAGAAAAGAAGACAAGTAAAAAATGCTAGATTTATAACATTCTTAGACTTATAACATTATTCTGAATGTAAATTAACAACTCTTTAGTTATCTGCTTATATTTGATTCATTATTGTACGATTTTTTGTGTGCAACCTACGCGCATTTGAAGTCAGGGTTCAATACTTCTTGCGGCGATAGTAGTTTTGATGTCTACAGTCATGGGTGCTCCGCACCCACTATTTACTTCTCGTGGGTGCTGGAGCTCCCGAACACCCACGGAGTCGGCGCCCCTGGTTGATACTACGAGATTTTTTCAAGAGATAAAAAAGTTCCTAAACTAGTTAAGACATTCTGTGAAAAGAAGGCAAGCAAAAAAAAATTCGAGAAATTTAAGGGAGTTGTTAACTTCGGCTATTTGTAAACAAGCTAGGCGGATGAACAGGTTTCGTTAGATGCCCTATCATTAGTAAAATAGATGTGCTAAATGTGTTTCTTTTTTTTCGTGTACGATATTTTGGTATAAAAATTAAAGACCATTTGTTGCGACACCCTTTTAGGGACGTGTAATTGCATGGGAATGCTTATTTAAAACTTTTTTTTTGACGAACCCACTTTAATTTTCGACAAGAAATCGACAGTTAAATTTTTGCACTTTATTGCGAGGCATCCTGTATATAATTGAGAAATCTAAAGGCGATATTGAATTTTAGTAAATCCAGGACATGTGTGTAACACACTCAGCAGCTTAAAGTAACAATCTTCCGAGATGCTCTCTTTCTGGCACTATTTGTAGTGAGGCATGCCAAAAAGAAAGCAAGAGAGCATTGCGATTGAAATTTGCGAAAAAAAGTTGAAAAAATTTTATACCTACCAGGTTATTTTTGAAATAATTTTTAAAATATTTGCAAAATATTTTTTCCGGTATCAGGTGGAAATTATATCGACAGATTTAAATTTTCATAAAAAAAATACTGCTTTTCTATAAAGTTACACCATTTGAAATTTTATTTTAGAATTATTTTTCATTGTGCAAATTTCAAAAAGGTACAACTTTGTAAAAAATCAATATTTTTTTATGAAATTTTAAATCTGTCGTTATATTTCCAACCTGATTCTAAAACAAATGTTTCGCAAATATTTTACAAATCGTTTAAAAAATAACCTGGTGAGGCACACCATTTTTTCAACTTTTTTTCGCAAATTTCAATCGCATTTTTTTCTGCAAAACTTCTTCATTTAGTCTAGATAGTTATACCTTAAAGTATTGCTTGGGTCCCATGCTCCAATACTAAGATATGACATGGCCCAAATTTCACCAGCCATCATTGGTGGTGTTGTATATTAGAAAACGTTCCATTTTTGAATTTTTTTGACATGTACATACTCATTTTTGCTTGCTGAACATGAATTTCGAGTAAAAAATTCCCGCTCGGCTATACTTTTCAAGATATTTGCTTACTATATTCGTAGAAAATTGCCTCAAAATATAACCGAACTTAACAATAAATATCGTAAGCCGGGTACTCATATGCGCTCCGTATCTGTATTTGTATCATGTATTGTAACGGATACTGTAACAAAATTTTGAAGTCTTGCGTTCCATGTTCGCGAACTTACTAAGAACATGAAGAGCGATCCGAGCGCCTGTCGGTAAACGCCGCGAACACAAAGAAGAACGGTCCAGTGTTGTGGACGGTTCGTAGCTGGAACGCAAGTCAGTGTTCCGATCATGTATTGAAACACTGCATGTTTCCAAAACCTTCGTGGACGTTTGTAATCGTCTATTATTGTGTGTACGAGTATATAAGCACCACTTGCTATCATCAGACGGAATACTTCTGGAGACGACATGTTGCTGTGAATTCGAACACTGCGGGTCAAGATGATCGCAGGTCGTTACGTCGACTATTCGCCTAGGCGTACATACAGCGAACTGATACTATAACTGTTACAATACATGATACAGATACAGATACGGAGCGCATATGAGTACCCGGCTGTATATTTGAAAAACAAGCTCTGAAAAATGAAACTGTAGATCGAATTGTTGGACAGTTAGCATCAAAACTTAAGTAGCTCGGCCAGTACCCACAACGAAAATACTTACCAACAAGACTAATAAATCCCTAGGTTCACCTGATAACCTGTAAAACAGTTTGAAATATTGTGTTATAATTTGGTTAATTTTTCAACGAATATAAGAAAGGCAAATATTATTAAAATGGATGTGTTGGAGTATTTAAAACCATTCAAAGAATTCCTATTGAAATAAACTAAAAAATTGGTGAATAAATACTGCAATAGGCAGTAGAGAAACGCGTAATTTTGGATTAGCGTCTACAGATAGGTTGCAATTGGCGTTGATGCTCCAGAAGACATGCGCGAGATTGCGACCATGAATTTTGTCTAGACGAGTCCATTATGAACACAAAGGGGGAAGCCTAACTTAGTTCATAGATAAGTATTAATAAATCCTTTTGGAATCGTTTGTTAGGAAGAAACTCGTTAGACGATAGAGAAGATACTCGCCTAGCACGCGGTGGGTCCAGGGTTCGAATCGCAAACTTATTATTTTTTTTTTTTTTAAATAAATATTTTTTAGTTCATTAGTAAGATTTTCCTTGCCCTTTATAGGCGAGTACTATCGTCTAACGAGTTCCTTGGTTATGTCTTCTGGAGCATCAACGCCAATTGCAACTTATCTGTAGACGCTTGTTAATTTTGGCACTTGGTGGTGACTCTAAGCCAAGGATATTATAGAGTAAAATAGCCTTGACTTTTAGCGACAATAACGGTATGAGTATTACGACGCGACGCGCGACGCCGACAAAATTTTTTCAACGATTGGAACTTTTATATGATACTCTAATAGTAGGTACATTAAATTATTACTTTATTACTTTTTATGTTATATTTTCATTTAATTCAGTAGTTTTAAAATTATAGCAATATTTAACACCAGAAACAGATTAATCTAGTAGGCTTTTATTAATTTGTTTACTTAAGGCGGTGTTAGCACTTCTTATTGCCATAAAACTTAAATTGCTGTAAAAATTTTTCTAGTGATGAGAACAAAAACTTAAAACACGTGATTAATTTTAAATACCATATAGATTTAATATACATATAAAATTACAGGCTATACTGATGTGTATTTTTTTTAACCTAGAAAATACGAACATTTTATTTGGTGTCATTTTATGAAACTAAATAATCGTATTTTCTAGGTTTAAAGAAACATACGCATTAGTATTGCTTGTAATTTTATATATTAAAATTATCTAGTATTAGAATGAACTGTATATTTTCGTTTTTCAATATTACTAACAGAAAAATTTTAACAGCGATTTATAATTTATAAATTTAAATTGTATATCTAGCGAAAACGCAGCCTTAAAAAGGAATTGTTATAAAGAAATCTTGAGACATGTCCCCATTTGGAGGGCATATTAGTCCCCCCTCTCCTTGAACTTAACTTTCATGTCCAGCTTTATCAATAGAGCACGAGTAGTTACTAACAGTTCAGGCCATTTTTGTTGACCAACTTACACTATTACTTAATAACAAACAAGAACATGGGTTTGACAGCATTACACAGTTTTAACTATAACTTTTAATCAGAACAAGTTCACATGTTAGATAACAAATTAGCAAATTAGAAATGAATTTATAGAGAGAAAGGGAGCTAATTTCGTCTAACAAGATTAAATGATACATTAAGGAAGTCTGAAGTTCACAGACCCAAAATGATTTCGCTAGTACTTTTTTATATAACCGGTACCAATAATTCTAAAAATGAGAACAAATTAGAACAAATCGAAAATCAGTTTTGTCCCAAGTTTGTAACCCATTAGATGCCAAGGTCTGTGTCAAATTGACCCCAGCTAACATTTTATAGTTTATTTCAAACTTATTTGCAACATAAAAAAATGTCGGCTTGTTTGACGGTAGTAAAGAGATTGAAGAAGCCGAAGTTGTTTATATTGCAAATAAGTTTGAAATAATCTGTAAGTCATTGGAATGTACCAGCAATTAACACAGGAACTTTAATTGACCAGTAGTCGTTGGCACGTAATAGAAACTATTGGTCTGGGACTAAAATGGGGAATAATTTTTTCGGTAGCTATTATATATTGTGGAGGTGTCCCTGAAACTTATTTCATTATTAGGATTGCCAACCGTCCTGGATTTGGGCTCCCTTTTATGCTTCCTTCCAAGATTCCTTAATAGGTACTTAATGTCCTGGATTATAACATTTAATCCAATTTCTGTCTAACGAGTTACGAGCTTTATTTATTTATCAGCTAATATCACAGCATAAAGAACAATTATTGCTCTGCTAATATTGTTAAAACCGCTTCTGAGTAATTTAAAATTATTACTCTGGGACATAGGCAAATAAAGACTTTTGATACCTATTTCAAATGTTATAAAATAATTATGTTTTAACATAGTAAACGAGTTTCTTCATATGTTTGTATCGGTAGTACATATATTTTTATATTTTTCTAAAGGTCATAAAATATCAATGTGTCATGCGTCCTTTTATTTTCCTTTATATCTTGGACTTTTAGCCCTTCTGCGTTCTTGAAATTATGAATTTGAAGTGGACAACCCTACTCGTTACGTACGACTTGTATGATATAAAACTACTATATTATGTTACATTGTCGCAAGTTCTCTCTTGCAATTGCAGACAAGTTTTTCTATCCTACCCTGTTTTCAATTGTCATTCTTTATGCTGCCATCGAATGACTAATATCATGAAATATAATTCCATTGTAGTTCTAATATATAATATAAAATAAAAGTACCCATATGAATAAAAAACGTTCGTAATTTTTTCTATCTGATTACTTACATCAGGGCCGCTCTGGCGTTTACGCCGCCCCGGACTAAAAACAAATGGCCGCCCTTTTTAAAGTTATTTTTTCTTAATAAAAGATGGTTTTAATTTGCAATAAAAAAAGTATATTTAAAAAGAAACAAGTATTAAAACTTAACATTTGGCACAAAACAGTATAAATTAAAATAAAATAGAGTTGCAGTACCTATAGATACCTAGTTGTTATATTTTAAAAATATTGACTTAGTTTTAAACATACAGGGTGCAATTTTACCGCTATTACGATTTAGATTTTTCTCACTTATACCTAAAACCTAAATAAAAACAAAAGGTAAATACATAGAACCACAGTAATATATTGTTTGTTTGAGTTATAATCAGAAGAATATTTTTTTTCTCACTTTTAATTCTGCAAATTTTTTTACTACCTCTTTTAAGTTTATTTGATCAGCAATTTCATGTTCAGTTACTACAATGGCCAAGCCGTTTAGTCGATTTTGCGTCGTAGTTGAGCGTAAAAAAGGTTTTGATTAATTTTAATTTGGAAAAACTTCTTTCTCCACTTGCTACTGATATTGGAATAGCAGTAGTATTCTTAAGGCAATACTAAGATTTGGAGCAAAATTTAGCATTGTTATTATTTTAAGAACATCACTTGGACTTTTTTGCCCAAAAGTGCACAAACTGCAGAAATTTTCTCTACTAAATCTAGACCGTTAATGTCAGCTGATTCACTATCAGACAAAATATTTTCCAAATCTTTTGAAAATCTTTATCAGTGTCTCTTTAGGCATGGTTTTCAAATCATATATATTATATAGATTGAAAATGGTTACTATGGTGATTCAGTTGTTCAAATCGACTATCTAGTGCATTTAATGCTTGATCAATAGTATAGAAGAAAAATACTATTTTGTATTTTTCTTTGGGATCTTCTATTGGTTCGTCCCTTGCTTCATATGAAAAGTTGGCCATTTTAGTAGAAGAGGAAAAAAAATAAATATACTTTTTGGACCATATAAAAAAAATTGGCTGCTTCCAAGGATGCTTTTGCCATACCATTTACCACTAGATTGAGCGAGTGGCTACTACACGGAACGTAGAATGCTCGTGGATTTAAATTCCTAAATCTAGATTGCACTCTTGCATTGTTGCCCCTCATGTTAGCCCCGTTATCATATCCCTGCCCTCTTATATCTTGCACATCAAGTCCCATTTCATGAAGCTCTTCAATTATAATTTCATATAGTTGTCTTCCTGTAGATCTTTCCACAGGTAAGTAACCTAAAACGCTTTCGTAGATTTTCATTTCGACATCGTTTGAATCAGAATCAGACTTGGAAACATATCTAATTATCAGGATCATTTGCTCCACCTTACTAACTAATATTATGGAATAGTATTTCGATTTTTTTATTTTAGCAGTAATATGCGATTTTACATTTTCATGAAGCAAGTCTATTATCTCGTTTTGAATGTATTTTTCTAAGACAGTGAGTTTTGATTTCCTCGTTTTTTAAGTACTCTACGCACGTGTTCCTTCATGACGTGGTCAAATTCAGATAGCAATTCAACTATTTTTAAAAAGTTGCCGTTATTATGCTCAAACAGCTTGTCGCTTGTACCTTGAAAAGCTAAACAACTTTCATCGAGCATTTTAGTAATTGCTACAAGCCTTAGAAACGAGGTGTTTCTAAGGCTTGATTCGTTTCAGCGTTAATAACGCTTTGGGCAGCTGCATCTATAGTTCTACAATACTTAGACTTTTGACTGAGTTCTAGCCAGACTTTTTGAGCCTGAATATGATTTTTAGAAATTTCGTGATCCTTTAAAGTTTCAACGATTGCTTTCAACTTTTAAAACCTTCTTTTGAAAGGGAACTTGACACACGGCCGTAAATTTTGCAGCAAAAGCAATATATGCAGTTTTTTGAAGTGGAGTACAGTAGCCAGTCTCTTATAACTTGCTCTCCATTTCTTAAAATTCGAGAATAGTAATTTGCGCTAAATTTTTGACCAGTGATTTGTAATTAAACAATGGTTTAGGTGGACCATGTCGTACTAAAAACCTTCTTTCGGCATCTTCTAAAATTCTGGGCCACAATGCTGGATCTGTACCTAAAGTTTGAACAGTGCATTACGTGGGTGGTAGGGTGGGATTAGTTTGTAGAGGTAGAGTGTCACTAGTGCTAGCCAGGGTATCTTTTGTAAGTGTCAAGGCGGTGTTATTTGGTATCCTGCTTTCATTTGGTGACAAAGTTGGGTTAGAAATATCGTGTATTGATTGGTCTTGGTCACCAACACTCTCTGATGATTCCGTGTTTTCCTTTTTATCTGAATTTTTGGAAATATTTGTTTTGGTACTAATGGTACTACCAGACCTACCCTGTAAATAATTATGCAGAGCACCAGCTTGTTTTTGCTTTTGGGTTTCCTTCTCCAGCCCTCGCTTTTTGTACTTATGGCCGGACAATTTTCTTTGCGCGTCAGATATTCTAAAACAACAAATTAAACAATGCAAAATACGCTAGTTAAAATAAGCCAAAAAATAAAAATAAAAATTGGAAAAATCCTCAAATCCAATTAGTCAGTGACTTAGTCTGTCTCACAGTTTTGAAAAATAAAATGCCTAGTTTTAATTTTCTACTTAAACTATTAATATAAAAACGAATTTCTTAACGTTTGGGTCTAACTTTCAACTCCCTTTTGGAAAAAATAGTTAATACATTTAGTAATTAAAACTTATTTTTTTAAACTGTGAGACAGACTAAGCCACCGTCACCGACTAATCGTATTTGAAGATTTTTCTTCTTCTATCTTTTTTATGCAACGCATTGGCTTATTACTATACAAAATTATAATTTATTAATTAGTAGGATTTTTTTCAAAGATTTTTTTGAGGTATGGTGGATCCCAACAAAATGGAGAAATTGCGAACCACCACAACGAACATATAAAAACTAAATATTTAAAACAGATACCTATCTAAAATGTTTGAATTTTTAAGATGGATTTTTAGTTTCTCTTTTTTCGTGGCGAAAACCACAAATAAATTAATAAAAATCCGTCAAAACAAACATACAGAAACTATTTAAAAATGTATAAGTACGTATTATGGAAAATATTTTTCAAAATAATTCTATACCACTTAATATAGATATTTGCAGAAGTACTTATACCTTTAGAAATTGACAAAACACACAAAAAGTCACTATCCCGAACTAAAATGTTAAATATTTTTAATATTTATAATACTTACTTCAAGCATATGTTATCACCGACAACGACGCATTTGTAATAATAACACAATTGCGGTTAGATGACTCTTTATATAGTAAGGCGCGAAAACATGTCCATGCATGTTATGCCTTGCAGTTCCTATTTTGAACAAGTAACTATATACATACAATTTTATGCAAGGTCATGCGCGTTTTTTAACAATAAGTCTTGTTTTATTTCAAAAATAAATATGCTTTTTTTAAAAAGGTGCTTTAATATTTTTCTAGCTTTAAAACATAACAAACCACAAAGATCAAATGTAAATTGCATAGTACTTAGTCTTAGTTAGGGAAAAAATTAACAAGTAGTGTAAAATTTACATTAATTGAGAATAATGAATTTATCAATTTTTGGTTCACATTCAGGGGGTCCGGGTTGTCCGCCTCTAAAGCGGGCCCTGCTTATATTAAAACCATTCCAAGTTTTCTGTTGATTGTGACGATAAATTGATGAGGATAGCGCGAAAAATAGCAACATATCAAAATACATATTTATAGAAAATATTTTTAAGAAATATTGACAAATTCGAAACTGTGCATCTTCATCCAAGAAAGAGTTTTTATATTATTTCTGTGACTTTAGAATTTGTTAAATATACATTCGTTTGCTGTTTTTAGTAGAACGCTGCATAAATTAATTTTTTCAAAAGTCTTAATTGCGTAGTGAATCTTATTCACGAACACGAAAAACGAGAAATACGATAATTTTATAAAAAATAACCTGAAAGTTGTAGTTACTAAAATATGTTTAATTCGTTTTCCGGGTACACTCCCGCGTAGGTGATAGGCCCCGAGAGGGACCGTGGTTGTCTGAACGACGTTTCGGCAGAATCTCATCTGCCATCTTCAGGTTCTAACAGATAACTGCTTACTGCGGCTTCTGGTTACTCGAACTGAAAACTGAAAAACAACATAAAATATGTTTGTTTAAAATATTGCCACTATAAGAATCGTGACGAGAACTGAAAACATTTGCGTTTAAAGTTTTTTTCACTACAAAGTAGAAACCGGGAACAACCAGTTAAATCCGTTAATTTAAGTAACCAGTGCTATAAACATTGACAAAACTGAAGAAATATATTAATATTTTAATCAATATCAACTCAATCTATACAATCTAACAAAGTAGTAATAATAATATTTACAACCTTGAGGTAATGTTCCAATTATGTATGTATGTAAAAATTTTAATTTACTGTATATTCCAGTCCAATAATGATTTTACTTAGAACGATTATTAAGTTAAATAACTATGTTTTAATTATTTCCGCCTTTGGGTGTCAGGAATGTCTCAAAAACTTTACCTTGACCAACATGTGATCATCATTTCCATTTCTACATCATATACCTACCTACTATGAAATGAAACGTTTGGTTTAAAGAGATAACAGAGATAACTATTAAATAATATTAATTAATTAAACTAACTCAATCAGGAAGTATTCCTAAACATTTAAAATTTTACATGTAAATTAATTCATTAACAAAATCTAATAAATTATCTAATTAATTACGTTATATATTTCCTCATGACTACGAGTTATTGTGTGTGCTCGATGAAGTTACTTTAATGGAAATAGAAAACCCTGAATCAAATGAAAGCTCTTGAAGAATATATTATTTTTCCTGCAGGTGAAGCAATTAGTAAAATAAATTGAGAGAACAATCAATATGTTATTAATGTCGCTCTTATCTTTGTACGTACTGTAGGTACTATATAGTGAAAATTATACATTTAATAATTAAACTATACAGGTAATAGGTAAACACCACATGTAATTAAACTCCCTGTATCTTTGAAGGTACCTCAAGGTATCTGTGTGGGAGAGGGCTACACATTTAAAGACAATGAACACACACCCAATATCTGAGTATGCTAGGATTAATTTCTAGTTTAGAACAAATCCTAGCTCCTCAACCGGAGATCGAACTCAGGACTCCATGGTGAGAGGCAAGTGTCCTTATCACTCGACCAAGAAGCCATTCTTTCTGTACAGTGTTTTTTATTTTAGATAACGGTTTCGATAAAGATTGAAAGTTACTAAAAATGTTTCATTTCAATTATTATCCTACCTATGTAATTTTTTATCAAAAGCTAAAATGGTGGCAAACAGCATATGTAGTCAAGTATATTCTCTAGAAAACTTCTAGAACAACTAAATTCAAAAAATGCAACGTCATAAATCTATTTCATTGAATTACAACTGATTGTAATAAAATAGACCTTTGTAGAAGATCTATTAAGCTATAATAATCAGCAAAATGCAGCATGACATTTTATAGACAGAAATTATAACCATTGACAAAACTTACATAGCAATATACACACCACATCACAGTTTACCCGGTTTTAATGTAGGACATAGTCCTGTAGTTTCTTAGGTCAGCATTTATTTCTTGATGATCTACGAGGTGAGTCCTGCAATTGAGAGATATTAGAGCTCTGAAAGTCTTCAGAGATTTGCACATCGTCAGCATGAGTGAATTTCTTGAAACTTTGATTATTAAATGAATCTTCAAAGCATTGTTCAGGTTCAGAGCAGGATTTATCATGGGGGGCTATTTCAATGTGATTTTGGTTCATATCGTTTGACATCGTGAGATGTTCTGGAAGAGGAAGGATAATGTATGTATTAATGGTCATTATTATTGTCCAGATTCTCATTAGATTCATTAAGAAGTGTTAGATTACCTCGTGGAGCTTGATTTCTTAAAGATACTGTAGTCTCTCGTCCACCACGATGTCTAACAATGGCATACTCTGGATTGGCCTTAATTAATTCCAGTTTTTCTACTAATTGTAAGTACTGTCTAATATTTTCATCAGCACTGTGCCTGGTATAGAAAGCCAAGATAGTGTGGAATTCCTAGTTGGGGATCTCCGTAGATGGTGGAATATTCGTTCATGGGGTGTACAGTAACTTGATGTACACAGCAGAGAACGAATGAAATGTAGTGCATCTAAAATTGTTTTCCACTGTATGATTTTCAGTCCTTTGTTTTCAAAATTACTGTCAGAGTTTTCCGAATTACTCCATTGTATTTTTCAGTTTAGCTATTCAACAACATTAAATTAATAAAAAAAATGGAATTATATTACCGTTTCTACATTTTTTGAGGGGTCGTTATCTTGCCTGTCACGTGATATCCAAGGGGGGTTTCACGAAATGCCATATGGCCGGCAACAGACGGGGGAGAGGGGGGGTTTATAGCCAACAATAGGTTATGGAGGGACCCGTAACGTTAAAATATCATAGTACAAATATTGCATACACCCTGTATAATACTAAATATAGGCAGCTTTGTAAAATTTACAGAATGCAGTATGAAAATGGTAAAATAAATATATTATTATAAAAGAGACAAAAGTATCATACATGGATAAAATATAATAGAAATTTAATTTATATACTGGCGAACTAACACTATTAACTAACTATATCAAATATTTTTATGTCACCAAAGTTTCATTTTAGGACCTCATTGTGGCTGTAAAATGCTTTTTTGATGAGGTATCTCACTAACACTACTCCTTAGAGTAAGGATTTTGCAAATGCCATGGTTTCTTTTATATACTTGTACTGTTTTATATCAATCTTGTACAATCTTAAATCAAACAAAAGAATAGGCTTCATATTTTTTTAGATTTCATATTTCCGAAAAAAAAAAATTAACTTTGTGCAATGTGCTAATGACAAAATGCGAACTTAAAATTGAGTAAATTTGTAAATTTGAGCGTCTTCTTCTAACCAGCACTATATAAATAAGAATGGACTAAAATAACATTTTGGTTTACACTATTTACAACATTATTGTTACTTCAATAATATTAGTTTAAAGATGGCTTTAAGATTAATAACAAGAACAATATTACACTGAGAGAATGATTTAGTTGGGAGAAATAAATTTTATTTCAACCAAATAAATGATTTCTTTGTATTTGGCGAACTAAACATTTAATTGGGAGAATTAAAGCATTTATTTGATTAAAATCCGAATATTTAATATTATCAATTAAATAAAAATACTTATTTGTAAGAAATATTTGTTTCTGAACATTAAATATTTATTTGTGAACATTAAACATTTATTTCTGAACATTAAATATTTGTTTCTGAGCATTAAATATTTGTTTTTGAGCATTAAATATTTATTTCTCAGAAATAAGACTTTTTTACAGAAAATTGCGTGGGTGCGTTGATGAATACATTAATTTCAGAAAAATTAATTCCGTTTTTAATTTATTTATAGTGAACAAATATTTATTTCTCAAAAACAATGAAAATTTCGTATATTCATTAATATTAAATAAATTGTTAATTTTTGTTAATAACGCTGTTTAATTTATTTATAATAAAAAAAATATTTCTCCTCGCACCTTCTTTGGGTATCCACCTACTTATAAATTATTTAAAGAATTTGTTAAATAAATCTCTGCGCCAAAAGGATTAGTCATAGGTTGGTTTTTTGGAAAAAACAATCTGAACAATCCTTTTGCTACGCATGGTTTATTTTAAAAAAATATATAAACAATTTATATAGAATAGCGACTTAATACCCAAAGAAGGTTCGAAGACAAATTATACGGATACAACAAATAAATGAATATAGAAAATTAAAAACGTTTCTATTCAAAAAAATGTATATGAAAATTTTTACTTACCTGGTTTATATTTGCCAAACTAAAATTTGATTTATATTAAAAAATGTATGCCTCACGATTTGTCTACAGTACGATGTATTAAAAAATCAATTTTGCTAAAAATTATGGTAGATATTTTTTTATTTTTTTCACTAGTTGTAAAGCATCGGTCCACTGCCAAAACAACGAATGTGCAATTTTCTAATTTTTCAGAAGTTCAATTTGTTGTTAAATATCCAAACGTAATTTATTTATAGGTATAAGTTTCCTAGTATAAAAATATTTCAAAAATATTCAATATTCGCATTTGCGGTTTTGGCACTGCAGACTGAAAAAAAAAATATTATTTTCCAACAGAAAAATCGAAACAGGCAAATTTGCACATTCGATGTTTTGTCATTAAAGCAACGTTATGGTAGGTATATATTTGCGAAATTAAAATGTATTTTATATTAACAATATGTATGCTTCACGAGTTGTTAATAATAAAACATATTCTAAAAAATGATAGGGTAGATATCATATAATTTTTTATATAATTTTGCGTAGATGTAGGTACATACATAATATATCACTATCAGTATAATCAATTACTCTCATGAACTATAACTTCATAATATCTCCATAGACACGATGACGTTAAAACATATATCTATTATGTTAATTATTCTTCCATAGGTGTTAAGGTATTCATGCTTAATAAAGTTCTAAATTTTTTTAACTAATGTGTCTTATTAGAATCAGTTAAACCTCAAATTTATTATATACAAATCTGGACTTCCATGTCAAATTTTAAGAGAAAATTCAGGAAAATTGTAAATATCGGGAAATGCAGCCATTATAACCGCTTATACCGAGTAAAAGTTTTGCATTAAATTGATGCGAGGATATAATCTTTAAAATAAAACGTAATCGAACAAGAAAAAATAATACAATGAAAATTACTGCGAAATACCTTATAGATTGTATGGTAATAATAATATAAAATAATACAGCCTATAAATAACACCTAGTTAAAAAAATAATCTATTTATTTTTATGCAAGAAAGTAATAAAAAAAACATTCTAAACCGATATATTTGAGTATAGATTTTCCTTTTATTCTTTTCTTATTTTGACTCTAATGTGCTTAACTGGAACTTTTCAAAAATACCAAATAAGTGAGTTTATTATTAACTTAGAAATAATAGTATGAAGTTCAAATAAAGATTAATTTTCAATTTTCTTTACTTGTTTATTGTAATTTTAATTGATGTGTCAGGTTACGGATACAGACAAACAAATGTCTGTGTTAAAGGTAAACAAAATTAAATATATGAAAAATATTTACACATATTTATTAAAAAAATAACAAAAATAAATAACTCTGAACAAATTTTCACAACTAAACAGTTTTTGGCTAGGTTAGGTACTTTAATATGCTATGATAAACAAATTACCACGTACAAACATTAAAAACTCACATTTAAAAGTTTCTTTGAGGCTTTCCAGCCCCCAAATTCTTCTAATAAACTACACATCTACCGAAAGGGACACAACACTTAACACAAAGCTCATAATAAGAGAAAAAGGGAACAATGGCGTCTTGTTGAATCTTGTCTAATGCGCTATCGCGGTTTCGCCGGTAGAGGGCCAACATTTAGTTCTTAGAAACAAATTTATTAATGAGGAATAAATATTTCTTATTAGAATTAAATATTTATTTCCGCTATTAGGGTATAAACTTTAATAGTAAATATTTCTTTCTATGAAATAAATATAATGATGTAATAAATGTGGCAGATACAAATGTATTATTCATGAGTAAATTTGTTTCTTATAAATAATTATTTAATTACAAGAAATAAATACCAAGAGAATTCCTGAAATAAATCATTTACTTTTGCCAATTAATCCAATCTTCGAAATATGCTTATTATAACAAAATTATGAAAAATATTTATTTGTCTGAATTAAATTTAATGCAGAATAATAAATATTTATTAAATTGAAAAAACTAAGGCTTCTTAGTCATTTTAAGCCAGATATTTCCCTCAGTGTATACCTTCAGATTCCTCATTTTTTATTACCCCTTCAAAAATCTTAGTGACACATCCAGATTTGCAATTTGAGGACTCTAATTTTTTTATGCTTTTTTTTCTGAAACAAAGCGGCCTACAAACACTGAAACATGTTGAAATGCACGATTAGTTTCAGTTCGCCCCCACATTACTCCAATGCGCCGATACCAGTCTACACAAATTGCAACGTGCATCATGAAACCTGGGAGTTGATGCGTGCATCGCAACATGCTTCAGTGTATGTAGGCCGCTTTTAAAGAAATTCCCGTTTTTCAAACACAACCCTTAAATTTGAGGAGGCTCCCGCCCCACAAGCTCCTCCTTAGATAGATACGCTACTTTTCATTTATTTTTGGAAAGTACTTAGTGCTCCTGGTTTTCAATTGTTTTTTCAGTGTGCTTAGTAATCACGAGCGCTTTGTTATTAAGAGTGCTTAGTGCTCGAAAAAGTAAAAGCACATTTTTTTAATACATAGCGCTTAGTGCTCTACGCATTTTGATCAGTGTTTGGTCTATACTATAATTTTTCCTAGGACACTTACCTACATTAACATTGCAGAAGTTCGCCGTACACTTAATTTTTTTGTTTAACCGATCAACAATCAAATTTTGAAGAAATATAATCGGAAATAAGTTGTTATGTGAAAACTAGCCTCAAATAAGTAACTTCCAACCACGGCGTTAGAGTGCAACCATTGTTCAGTATGTTAACCAGTTATGCTAGAAAGGAATTGAAGGGGTGGATGAGTAAAGGTGTTAAGTTAGCAAATTGCCAATTGGTCAGAAAAACGTTTTTACCAACCTTTATTCATCAATGACACGGATTTATCTTGTTTCTTGGTCCCTTTATCTATTCGGTATCTAAGTATCTAAGAAACGTAACGAAACATTGGTGATAAGTTGTAACATCACAACTTCTTTATTGAATAGGATACTCCAATTTTTGAAACAATGTCAGTTAACACCTTTATCTATCCACCCCTTCAATTGTTATTTTGTTATCAATCAGACTAGTAAATGCCATTTATAAAACAATATAATTATGCTAGCGAAATTGTAACACTATATGTATAATAAACAAATAAATTAAGAAAGATTTTGTTATGTCAGTCTTGACATTGACCAACATTAACCTATTAGTAAGGGAGCCACCTGTACTCTCAGAAACTCCAGAGGACGTGATTTTTAGAACAGGCCAATTAATTTAAGAGATGTTCCCAAAAACTAGTCTTGCTATCAAAATGTACGTCAAGCTTGCGAATTTTGTTTTACTTTCTTTTCAGCCTGTGCTGCAATCGGCGTAACATAAATAATAAAAAATTATGAGCGGAAAAAGATGAAAAATTAGGGGTGAAATAACACTTTTATTTTCAATCCCGCGATAAAAGTTCTTAGCTATTTTATAGAATATTGCTTAATAAACAATTAGAAAATGCACTGCAGATGAAAACTTTTTGATGGCAATGTCCTTTGGAATGTGCCCCAACGGCGACTTAGATCAATAAAGGGCCTTGAAACCAGTTTTGGAACAAAAGCGGCCCTCTCTAGTTTTATTGCGCAGTTAGTCATGTTTGAAATTCCAAAGTGTTTTGAAGTATCTAGTTTGTGAAAATAAGCAACTGTGTTATATGTAAAAAGCTTCTTAGTGAAGGCGAATCTCACAGTTAAAGCAAAAGGCTCGATAGGAGTATTGCGAGGGGAGAAAAGGATCAAGAGCAATTTTTGCGTTACGTTTCTCAGGTAAAAATTCACACCGCGTGCAACAAATATCACTCTGTACGAAGAAAAAGCGCCGAAGTTATTAGAGATGACGGTGTTCGGTGTGATGGAGATGGTATGAACAACTCTTACTCCAGCGGCGAATAACTTTCATCCCAATAAGTTTTTCACCCCCTAATTTTTCATCTTTTTTCTGTTCATAACTTTTTTATTATTTATATTACGTCAAAAAGCTAAGGTTAGTTAGATAGTTAAAAATAAGTTCAGTTGTAGAAAATTGTATTATTTACAAAAATATTTTACGGATAAATCAAAAAAATTAATTGCATCCATATTTTGAAGATAGCAGCCGAATGACAAAACCCCAAGGCTCGGAAACTCAGTTTTACACTCACGACCGACCCCCATACAAAATCTAAAAAAAGTCGCTACCTACCCAAGAAGCATGGTCTCGTGTTGGATTCACTGCACTATAACTTGATTTTTGCATTATATTCACTTTAACATATATTAATTTGAACGATAGAAGCTTACTATACTTAATAATAATAATATTAATTACTAGAAGAAGCCTACCATGCAATCAGACTTTTGAAGTTAATTTTCACAAAAACGGTGAATCCTATCAAAACATGACAGGTATATAATTTTTCTGTAATAGTGATTGAAAAATCATACTTTATAATCAAATTTTCAATACTGATAACGAATTTAAAAATATTTTTTTAGTACCTGCAAACCTAAGTATAATGTGCACCGCCCCTGACCACTTTCTTTAAAAGTAAAGATATGATACTGTTTAGCTTCTAAACCAAAACTAACCTTTGAAGTTTGATATACGTATCTGTTATAGTTTCTGAGTTACAGCACAAATAATATTTGTCTCATCCATCTTCAACGTAGCTAGTTTACTGTTTGTCGACTCCAGGGTTCAAATCCCGGTTTCGATTCTGACAAAGTCGAAGGGTTTGGTTGTGTGTGTTCGCATTTTCTTCAACTGTGTAACTCCTGTCCGTGCAGCTTCGGCTTTGGTTTGGGGGTTGCCTAATTTATGTGGTGTGTTTTTTTGAAAGGGTGTAACTCCTTTAATACCTATTATTGACCAAATATTTTGAGGATTTTTCACTTTATATCGAGCCCGTCTAATTATTGTAAGAGTTTGGCTACACAATTTTGGAACACCCTGTATGTAAACAAGAATTAAGAATATTTCTTCAAGATATTTTTTTACATAAAAAATTGATTATTTTGTTTTTTTTTTTTTAGTTAGTAACATTTTCACATTCTTTTCACAAACTTGCCCGCCATTTTGGTTGCAAGACCATGTGTTTTTATTGGAACATCTTTAAATTAACTGGCCAATGTTTCGGGGGTGGCCCACCGTAAACAGTTCATTCTGGTTCATGCCATTTTCACTCAAGTTTAGAGAAACTGCTTGAACAGTCGATTTTATTTTCAAGGAGGTCTCTTAAATTTAATATTTTTATGATATTACCTCAACCCTTAAACAAGGATGATATTTACCCTAAAAATTTCGAACGATGCGTCATTTTAAACGCACTGTTAAATTCTCTTTACAATGGTATTTCGCTTTTTAAAATATATACTCAACATTAATGTCGGGCATGTATTTTTAGTGATTGTGTTGTCGTACCTTTTTTGTTACCTAGTAATTTGACTGGAGAGATGTACTTGGCTTTGTTAGAAAACAATATTGATCTAATGTTGACCGATATTATCGAAAACGACGAGTATTACCTTGAAGATAATTTGACATTCCAACCATATGATGTTACTCCTCACTATGCATTGCTTAGGACCTGCGAGGTAATTTTTGGATTAAAAATTTCTTGGTCACTGGATTGAAAGGAGAGTTCCTATTGACTGGTCTGCGAGATCACCAGACTTATTTCCCATAGATTTATTTTTATAGGATCATTTGAGTAAAATTTACAGAACCAAACACAATTTTTTAGAAGATTTACGACAACGTATCACGCAAGAATGACGTCAAATTACTCCATAAATGCTGCAGAATGTCCGACATTTTGAACAAAGGCTTTACTATTGTTTGGAGGTTGGTGGAGGAAATTTGAACTTTTATTTAACTGACAGGTAAATAATCTACTTTATTAGGAACTTACTAAATCTTTTCGACGCAAATTATGGGGGTAAATATAGCCCTTGTTCAGGAGTTGAGGTGGTACCAATGAAAATAATGAATTTAAATTTTCCCCTTGAAAATAAAATCGACCTGTTCAAGCAGTTTGTCTAAGTGCCATAAGCCTGGGTGGACTATTTTTAGTGTGCCACCTTGTATATAGAAGTCAGAGTCTGAGGAGGAGACAGGTGGATCCACCTGGCTCCTCGACTATACCGTATAAAAATAATTAGTAGTAACACTTTATCACTTTCATTTATTTATACATAAGGAAATTCACTTTCGCTTATTGCAAATATTTGTATTCCATCACATAATAAATGGTAATGATTTAGTTGCTAGAATTTAAAAGGGATATAATACTTACTTGTAAAATATTAAATTAAGGTTAAAAAGAACTTTAAACTTTAAAAGAATCTACCCACATGTAGGCAGTAAAAAAAATATAATAATAATTATTGAGTACAAGGTTAATTTTTTAATAGAAGTTCGTCGTTTATAACATAAAATTGAAATATAAATGTAAATTTGATTTTTTTGAGATATACAGGGTGCTCTACTTTAAGTTACCCAAATGCTTAAGTATATAAAAAAATATGACCTTGCTTAAATCATAGAAAAGTACATTTTTTATTATAGTCCCTATATTGAATTTGTATGACAAAAAGAGTTAAAGCAAGCGTTAAGGCAAATAAAACATGAGAAAAAAAATTATTTTATTCTTTTTCAGGAAACTCAAGCAATACAATCAAGTTTTGTTTATGCGAAATTTATAAAAAAAAACTCTCTAAATTGTACATCTAACTCATTAAATATTTTAGTGAAAAAGAACTTGATGTGAAAGAAATCGATTATCTTTTTCAATTATCAGATATGTATCTGAAAAAAGCTGAAAAAATTATTCTTTATTTTGCTTATAATATGTTACTTATTCTTATTAGTCTTATTATGCTGGAGGTCGTTCTTTGGTTTGAAAATTTCAGGATGGCATTCATAACAGAACATTAAGATGCTAATAAATATTAGAATCGTATAAACACTTTGGTTCATAAAGTGATAAAGAAAAAGAAAATATAAGCATGAAAGTTTATGAACGAATAGGAAATTTTTAACTTTGTGACCATCTGTTTAATACAATATTATTTTTAATTCAGTATGAATATTCAAGGTGGGCCACTTACTAATGCGTGGACAGTCAATACTTCCTTAACCGATTGAGATGAAAAAAAATGTTTTCAAATAAATGATGTAGAAGATGAAAAGGTCCGTATTCTGAAATTATCTTCAATTTTAAGAGTTTCACATAATGGTAACAAACCAGGGGTGTATTTTCTTGAATAGAGTAGGTATCCTGTATTTTTTTTACAAATTCTTATTCACCTCTTAATTCCTCAATCAACTGTGTACGTTTCTTGGAATCCCATTTAAAAAACTGCACCTATGCACAGTGGTTCCGATCTGGTTTAAAAGCGGAAAAAAGTCCCATTTTCTCAAGGTTGTTGTACCTCAATAAAATTTTAGGGGCACATGCGGAAATACCCAGACCATCCTCTCCTAGAATTTTAGGTCATTACGGCGATCTGCCTGCTTTGTACGCCTGGGTAAACCCAAGCATTTATGTAGTGCGCTTTAATGTAATAAAAGTTTGTTTAGTAGCCCGAGTTTGTTCAGAGGTGGTAGTTAATATTTTGTGTGCTATTTTGGTGAAATATATATTGAACAGTTTAGTCAGGTAAGCAATTTATTTATTTCACAAGCATTAACTTCTGCATTGTTTCTCACTCAAATCAGTGTAAATTTTAAACTTCACGTAGACCTACAGAAAAATCCCCGCGAGTCCCCGCTCTCGAAAAATATTTAAAAAATAGCTTGAAGTGTCAGTAAAAACACATCAAATATTTGAGGACCACCACTGCCCCAGTTTAAAAATATTTAATTTATTTTGAGTCTCTGTGAGAATGTATTATTTTTCTATACATACATTAAACGTGATATGGCATAAAATAATTAATAATTATTTAATAATAATGCTACGAATAATGTTAATACTAATATTTAAATTTTTAGGAAATTTCGTTTTTTTTTTTTGAGGTTTTTCTTTTTTTTTCGCGGGACCGGGGAAAACCGCAATATTCAAACAAAGCATCTACTCATTTAGTCCAATACTTTGAAATAGAGGGTAATATTGACGAACAACGACGTCTTCAGAAGGAGTGTAGGCGTTTTTGCAGTAAAGTTTTTGAAAAATTTATATGGCGCATACTGTGGATCGATTTTTAAAAAGGAATGACAGTTGGTTAAATGGAGTATTTGTTTTTGAAAAATCAGATTTGGTTCAGAGAAAGGAGCCCTCTGCAGAGCCACAACCAAGTACATCAACTGGTCGTCCAAAGAAATCATTTTTAGAAATAGGAGAAAGAGCGAAAAGAAAGAGAGTGGAAAATATAGCAGCAGTATATGAAGCTGAGGAACTTACATTTGCTGCCAAAAAAAGTCTTAAAGAAAAGGGTCAACAGGCAGCTTCTAAACTGATTTCAGAAGCTGTGTTCACAACTCCTACTCGTGCTGGAAAGATAAGATCTTCATGGCTCAAGGCTAGAGAACGGAAAAATGTTATACCATACAATGAAGATGAAGCAGTTTCACTTATTGTCGAAGGAAAATTGCCAAAGCACCAGTATTTACTATTAAGAAAAAGAGGGGAAAAAACATAACGCTGATATTTATCCCGCCTACCATAGAGTTCTGGAGGCTAAGAGAAGATGCTACCCCCGAAAGAAACGTTCACAATTACGGAAACCTTGGCAGAAGTTCGGCTTCAAGATCTTTTAGATCACACTGCAAATCGTATACTTTAATTACAGGGACCAGTTATTTTAAGTTTGACTGAAGAACAATCGAAGGATTTGGTATTATTAGTTAAATGGGGTTGCGATGGTAGTACTGGACATTCACGGTATAAACAACGATATGAGGAGATGGGATTAAGTGATGGTGATTTATTTTTATCATCTTTGGTACCACTTCAACTTTATTCTCAGCAACCAGATCAAGAAAAAAGAATTGTATGGCAAAATCCTAGTCCATCCTCTACAAGGTATTGTCGACCGATTCGCTTCCAGTTTCAAAAGGAAACCACACAACTTTCTTTGGCAGAAATGCAACACATTGAAGCTCAAATAGCAGAACTTCAGCCAACTAATTGTACAGTTCAGAACCGAGACATCAGAATTAGATATATTTGCATAATGATAAACGGAAAGGTTTGTAACGCCCTTACTGACACATCTTCTGCTCAGATCTGCTATTTATGTAAAGCAAAACCTGTTGAAATGAATAACAATGATGCAGTTTTACAAAAGCAGGCAGACGAACAATCTTTTCAATTTGGTTTATCAACTTTACATGCATGGATTCGATGTTTTGAATGTCTTTTACATGTATCATACAAATTGGAGATGAAAAAGTGGCAGATACGAGGAGAAAATAAATCCATTGTTGAAGTGCGAAAAAAAAATTACAAGAAGATTTCAGGAAAAAAATGGGGTTATTAGTAGACATTCCGAAACCTGGTGGAAGTGGAAGTACAAATGACGGAAATACAGCTAGACGTTTTTTTAAAGATCCAGCTCAATCGGCTTCCATAACTGGTATTCATGAAGAGATAATTAGAAGGTTCGGAGTTATACTATCTGCATTATCTTGTGGATACGAGATAACTGTGAGGTTTTCGACAAATATGCAGTGCAAACGGCCAGACTGTTCGTGGAAAAGTATCCATGGTATTACATGCCTGCGTCAGTTCATAAAATTCTCCTTCACGGATCTGCAATAATAAGAACTGCACTATTACCCATTGGGCAACTGTCTGAGGAAGCTCAGGAATCTCGGAATAAAGATTTAAAAAAGTTTAGAGAGTTTCATACCAGAAAGTTTTCGAGGGTGACTACAAATGAAGATTTATTGAATAGGTTACTACTTTCGTCGGATCCATTAATATCATCTTCAAGAAAATTGCCGAACAAGAAACTCTCATCTTTTAGTTCAGAGGTTATAAGCCTGTTAAAGGAACCAGATCTTAAGCCGGAAACTGAACCGCTTTGTACAGCGGTTATGGAAGAAGGTTCGGCAGATGAAAGCGATACAACCACAAATGTATCATCAACAGATGACGACAGTGAAAGTGACTGAAATTACTTAACTGACCTATTTTTGTTATTCTACGTTTGAATTGAGTGATAAGTTGACCTGTTTGAAATAAATGTTTGTAAAAAAGTGTAGTGTTTCCTTCAAAACTACCCCTAAGCTCCTAAATATTATCAATTCATTTTCGTTATTTTTATTTCACAATCATTCCGTTTAATATACAGAATGATTATAATAATTTTAAATGGTTAAAACAAGGTCGTAGTCAAAAAACCCTACAGACATACGGAACCTAGTGCTCCCGACATGCCACCCCTTTTAAAAACCATATCTGTAAGCCAAGATTTTTTCCATATTTTTCCCATGATTCCTTAGTGCTTTTAAGACATTTCAAGGAAAAAAAATATTAGTTCCGTTCTCAACTAAATTTGGACCACTGTGCTGTGGTTCGGCACCATTATAAGAAACAACTTGTAGCACTTACTCATTGAAAATAGTTCTAAAATAGGGGCCACTTGATCGTCTACAACTTTTATTTGAAACATCTCTTTTTGGATTTTAGTAGGTTAAGGAGATATTGACCGCCCATGCTTTAGTGGCCCACCTTGTACACATCTTAAAATGGCTTGATAATAGGAATGTCAATTTTAACAGAAATTCTTATGGGCCGGAAATAAATTGAGCAGAATTTACACTGGTATAAGTTCATTGACCCTATTTCTTCATGCTGCGCCTTAACCAAATAAATTCTTTTAATATTCGGTATACACAGCTTAAAACTTTTATTTGCGTTATTACCTCATTTAAATAAGATTCCTGTATACAAAACATACTATTTTAAAATAATCAGTTCCATCCGAGAATTTTTACGCCTCTCTCGATCATTTCTGAGAATAACACTTTGTTCTTTGCTCAGCTGACTCTGATAATTTTAAAATAATCTTTCAATTGTTTATATTTTGGAGTTCGATTTATTAAAGGAACTTGGACATTAGCAGAATTATTTGAATATTCTTCATCAGGACCGGGCTGACTTAAAAAATGGTGCGAGCTCTTGGTCGACCAGATGTGCTAAAATTATTGTTGGTGAAAAAAGCCCTATATTCATTTATATTTTTTTAACTTCCCGCTAAGAAAATTGAAAATTTTCAAAAATCGGGAAGTTATTAGTTTCACCCCGATTTTCGAAAATCGAATTTTTGCCACATCTAGACGTTTTGAGGTCCTAAGAAGTTATTCTGACTATTCCCACGATGGTGTCTGTATGGCTGTATGTATGTGGTGTGTTTGTGTGTATGTGTGTACGATGTATGTAAACTCTCATAACTTTTGAACGGATTGACCGATCGAAACGCGGTTTGCGGCATTCTAAAGGGGTTGACTCAACTTAGATCTCCTGAGAATTAGAACCGATTCGGCCCAGTAGATTTTGAGAAATCTCAAAAATAAAATGTTCAAAAATTGGTTTTTTTGGAATATCTTTTAGACTACTGAACCGATCAATTCCAAAATCTAATCAGCTCTTCTCCTTATAAAACAACGTCGATCGTCGTAAACCGCATCAAAATCGGTTGATTCGTTCGAGAGATATCGATTACGAAAAATTGGCAAAAAAGTGTTTTTTTTGAAATAACAGTCAAAATTTTTGTCGGATCGAGTTTTGGTATAAACATATCTTTTTATACTTGAAAAACTGCGTTGAATGCTGCAAACTGCATCTCGATTGGTTAATTTGTTCAAAAGATATCGCAGTTCAAAAATTACAAAAAAAAAAGTTTTTTTTAATATAACTTCGAGATTTTTCACCTCAAAAATGTATGTGTATAATATTTTGAGCTCGGACAACTCAAAAATTAACTAAGACATATATTTTTGAGCGTTTTTAACTCGAAAATAGCGGGAAATTTCAGGGATGGCCTGCAGGGTCAACCGATTTTCAGATTTTTTTTATTGGGAGACAAACAAAAAGTACAACAAAATTAATGTGGCTTTTTGTACAATGTACAGGGTGATCAGCTAAAATGTCTACATTTTAAATCCATTTATTATTCTTAAAAATATAGTTAGCAAAAATATAAAAAATAGATCGGTAGCATATTCCACCAAGTTTTCGTACGTGCTACGAGTTAGTGTCCATCTTAATGAATATACAAGGGACCAGAGTTTTGTGAGCAATCGGATTTGATTAGAAATTAATGATTAGTCAACGTATTTACTCACAGATTAATATTAATGTTTAATCCATGTATTGGAAATATTAATCGATTAATGATTAACCCGTAACTTATAAATATTAATTGATTAATGGTTACCCAATAAATTGGAAATATTCATTGATTAATGATCATTAATCAATAATCAGTATTTTTTATTTTATTTAATAATACTTAATTTAACAATAAAATAAATATTCATTATAATTATGAATAAAAATTAAATCAAGAACCAAATATAAAAATTCTCATGAAATAAATGTGTTCGAAACACTTCATTATTTTTTTATTTATAGACTAAATAAATAAAAAAATTATAAAATTTTTCCAACTATAAATTATAGTAATGCTGCATAATTTATGCGTAAACAGTAAACAACGAAACAAGAGACAAATAAAACCATAACATAAAATATAAAATTATTGCCCCAATTTGGAATTTGTTCTTAATGATACCAATCGTTCCATCGTGGTGGCTCCTGTCGCTCTTCTTCTGGAAGAATATATCAGTCCACTATTGGGAAAGATCGAACATATGAAAAACAGCCTAATTTATCTTATACCAACAAATTCACGTGTGACGAAAATTTCTATTAGTCAAGCTTTCCATATTGACCTATAAATTCTCTGTCATCTCTTTCATACAGGGTGTCCGGAAAAAGGAGGCCAATCCGGTAACTAGGAATTCCTTGAGCAAAAATAATAGGACTTTCACAATGCCATTTTTGATTTTAGACCCCCATGATATACAGGGTGTCAAAGTTTGAAGTTTAAAAACATTTTTTTATATAACTCGAGTATTTCGTAAGATATTTATTTAAAATTTGGTACAGTGCTTCAACTTAAAGTTATATCTTTTAAAGGAAAAAAAAACAAAAATTAATTGTCAAATATTCAATATAGAGGGGTTCCAGTACCCACTGTCCCCCAGTTTTTTTAGTACCTGCGCCAATGACTCCCAAACTATCTTTTTCAAGTTAACCATTCATTTTGAATTATTTTATGTCTCTTAACAAATTTCGAGAAAATGCTTCGTCTTAGAGATAAGTTAAACTATATTGGTGCCTACGCGGCTTACGGTAATAATTTTCAAATATCTCTAAACCAAGTCGGCCGCTTTCGTAAACAAATGGCAACACCCTTGATACGATAGAATTGTTTGTTTACTGTTAAGGTAAATCCTTATTTTTTACAAGTTAAAAGTTTTTTATAAGCTAGAAATGTTCTTGTAAGTAAGAAAAACCAACATGGCTCGTAGACAAGGATTTGTACCTATTGGCGGATCATGGATAAGATATAAATCTTTCTGTAAACTGTAAACATTTATTTCTATTTGTCGATTAGGATAATGTGACTCCAATGCTAGTTTAGCTGCTAGACGCTATGCCGAAAAATTTCCCAATCGATTTCATCCCAAAAGAAAATATATTCTTCAAATATGGTTACCGTCTAAGGGCGACTGGAAGTTTAAGGGAAAGACGGACGGGTAATTGCGGCCGATTCCGTGCGATTCAACATGAACAGGAAGGGGAAATTTTAAGAATTGTTGAGGACCGAAAATCAGTACCAGGGTGTTAGCTAAGCAGGTCTATTATATAGGGAAAACTCAGGTACAAACTATTTTATGGTTATCAGCAGTTGTACCCATTCCATCTCCAAAAAGTACAAGCTCTTTTGCCTCAAGACTTGGAAGCAAGACTTGTATTATGTAGATGGTTATGTGAAATGAATAACCGAGATCTGCGTTTTATCAGAAACATTTTGTTTACTGATGAAGCTACATTTACGAGAAACGGGATGACAAATATTTATAACACACACAATATGGGCTGAAGAAAATCCTAAAGCCATAGTAGAGACGCATCATCAAGTAAACTTTAAAGTCAATGTGTGGGAAGGTGTCGTAGATAATTTTCTTTTGGGTCCTGTATTTTTACCAGGAAACTTGACTGGTCATTTATTTTCACAATTTCTTCAAAACACATCGCCCGATTTACTAAATGAATTGCCTTTACATGTAACACAAAATATTTGGTTTCAACTAGACGGTGCTCCTCATTTTGCTAGAAACGTTAGAAATTATTTGAATCAAATCTTTCCTAATCGCTGGATTGGTCGGGGTCGATTTGCTCCTGTTCAGTGGCCACCCCATTCTCCAGACCTTTCTCCCTTGGACTATTCAGTCTGGGATTGATGAAAGATTTTGTGTATATGGTTCCAATTTTGAGCGAGAATCATTTAAAAAAGAGAATCCTTCAAGCTGGAGGGCAGTTCAGGTTGAGGCCAAATATTTTTCAAAGTCTAACATTTTCTTTAATAAAAAGAGCTCTTACGTTTTACAAAAACATGGAAGTCATATCAAACAATTTCCTTACACTGGCTATTTTTTTAAATTTCTACTGTTTTTTTCTTGTTATATAGATTTTAAAAAAAAATCTATATATACATTTATGCTCGGCGACTTTGGGCCCCCGTATATTGAGAACGGCTGATCGGATGGACCTCAAATTTGGGATCTATCCGAATCTCGAGATTTCCAGAAACTTTCCGTCTGTCCGGATCTCCGGAAGTCCGGTAGTCCGGAAACTTTTCTTTGAAATGCGATAACTGTCCCAAATATTGACCGATCGATTTCAGATTTTGAACAGATGTAGACCTCTAAGGGCTACATATGCCTATTGTTTTGGAGCCTGTACCGAAAACGCGAAGTGGGGCAAAACGGCCTAAAAGCCAAATTATTTTTTCTTTTTCTTTTGAAATGCGATATCTGTTCAAAATATTGACCAATCGACTTGAAATTTGTAACAGGGGTAGACCTTTACGGTCTACATATGCGTGTTGATTTTAAGCCGGTTCCGAAAACGGGAAGTGGGGCAAAAAAAATTAAGAATTTTGATTTTTTTTGGAAATGCAATAAATGCCCCAAATATTGACCGAATTGGTACAAATATAGGCATATTAGCATAAGACTCAATAAAATGGATCACAAGGAACCGATTCCGACTATTCACGAACCGCTCCGATCATTCCCGAAGGCGTTATAAGCACTTTTAATAGCGTTTTAAGAAATTAAAAAGGGCAAACGAGTTTCAAGGGTGTTAACAGCCACCGAGTCTACAGATTAAACCGCAAAACACGAACTGGACCCGAACCTTTCCGAAGTCACCCGAAGATACCCGAAGGCAAACGGGGCTTGCGGGGTATTATTTTTAATAAAACCGAACACGAGAAACCGATTCCGAGCATTCCCGAACTGCTCCGATCATTCCCGAATGCATTTAAGGCAAGTTTAACAACGATTGCTGGAACCGAAAAACAAATTCAATTTTCGAGGGAGTTGACACGTACCCAGGCTGTTCTTTTAACCGAAAAAACAGAACTCGGTCCGAAGATATCCGAAGTCACCCGAAGTTACCCTTATGCGATCCAGGCTTGTGGGGTATCGCTTTCGAAGTAATCGGACCCACGGAATCTATTGGAATCACTCCGACGGATCACGAACCGCTCCTATCATTTTCGAAGGCGTTATAAGCACGTTCAATAGCGTTTTAAGAAATTAAGAAGTGTAAGCAAGTTACAAGGTTGCTAACAGCCACCGAGGTTATTGTTTTTACCTCAAAACCCGAACTGGACCCGAACCTTTCCGAAGTTACCCGAAGATACCCGAGGTGAAGCGAGGCATGTAGGGTATCATTTTCAATAAAACCGAACATAAGGAAGCGATTTCGAGCATTCCCGGACCGCTGCGATCATTCCCGAACGCGTCTTAGGCAATTTTAACAACGATTGCAGGCATCGAATAACAAATCATTCTGGAACCGATCCGATGTACTTTGTCCGTCTTCTGAAAATCTATATGGCATCTTCACCGCAGCGGTGAATGTACCTCACTTGTTACTAACGAATTATGAATAATTTTAAGAAAATAAGGTGCATTAAATTTGTTATCTTGTTATCATGTTTCAAATTTATGAATAATTGTATATTGTTGATTCCATTGCATCTACCAATTTTTTTCTGCGCGCCATTGACTTTAGAAATAGTTATTTTTAGCTTGTTCTTTATTACTGATACTTTTATACCTATTGCAAAATTTGAACAAATTGTTTAATTTTAGTATTTGAAAATTATGAGATTACCGTAAACCGCATAGGCACCTCAACATCTCTAAAACGAAGCATTTTCTAGAAATTTGTTAAGAGACATAAAATAATACAAGATGGATGGTTAACATAAAAAAGATGGTTTGGGAGTCATTGGCGCAGGTACGAAAAAAACTAAGGGGGTGAATGGGTACCCCTCTATTTTGAATATTTGACAATTAATTTTTTTTCCTTCAAAAGATGTGACTCTTTAAGTTCAAGCACTGTACCAAATTTTAAATAAATATTTTACGAAATATTCACGTTATTTAAAAACATTATTTTTAAACCTCAAATTTTGACACCCTGCATATCGAACATGGAGGTCTAAAATGAAAAATGACATTGTGAAAGTTCTATTATTTTTGCTCAAGCAATCCATGGTTACCAGATTGGCCTCCTTTTTCCGGACACCCTGTATATCAGTGACTTTGTTGGTATCCAAGGTAAGTTAGATTGTTTTTCATATGTTTGATCTTTCCCAGTAAGAAAATAGTCTCTCAGCGGGAGCAGAGAAAGCCGATCGAATAGTGTTAATATTAGTCCTGCGCTGATTTTAATTACTGATTCAAAGAAGCAATCACTGATTGAAAAGTAATCAATCACTGATTGAAAAACAATCGCTGATAATAAAATGTAATCAATGATTAAGGATTAAAAGTGGTAGCCTGACTGATTAAATTTTATGAATAACAATTTGAATTGCTGACTGATCATGAGTAATGATTAACCAAATAATCAGAGGTTAGTAATCACTACATTATTTCTAATCTGATTAGCACAAATGTGCAAGGGACAACACAATGTCATATTTTTTAAATGGGACACCCTGTATATTTTAGATATTTTCCTCACCATTATAAATATTTTTGATTGCTTTCTCTTAAAATAAGTGAATTATTAAATTAAATAATATTCCTAAAAGTTTGGGATACCACTAAATTATTTTTTTTTTGTATAGATAGCCATGCATAAAACAATAAATGATTTAAAACACCAATTGTTGGGCTGTCAAATTAATTTCTAATAGCAGGTTTTGGTTACGTACTGTTCACTTCTCAAAAGTTTTTTGTATACAAATAAATGATTAAAAATGCCCTTGTGTAATAATCTGTTAAACGTATATTTTCTTTCGAATGAAAGTAGCTAAAGCAAAACGTTTATACCCAAGAAAATCTTCCCAGCGAAGATGCTTACATAAAACTTATTTTGAATATCTTATAAAAAAAAAGAAGTTGCATACTAAAAGAAATTACATAATGCAAATAACGAAAAAAAAAAAACTAAATGTTTTATTATATTTTACGGAACAACCCTCAAAATCTATTAAGGATGGAGTACGAGATCTTGAGATGTCCTATTCTAATGCACTTAAGAATATTTAAGGACATAAATTTAGTGTGGTCCAAAATTTTGTGTTAACAATTACGAGGCTAATCTTACTTACTGAATTATTTAACAGAATAAATGAGTAAGTACTTTTGGATTTCTGAAAATCCGTAACAAGGAGATATAGCGACAAGGTTGTCAGTCTTAGTGTGGAATATTAAAGAATAAAATTTTTGAGCCAATATAAATAATTTCTGGAAAATGAAATAGTTGACTTTATAGATGTTCTTGCTTTAAATATTTCTGGCAGCAAGACGTATAAAATGAACCTGCCATATTGTGTATTGTGTATTCAACGCCTAGATTTTAAAACTTTCCTTTTCATGATTACTAATAATGTATAATTTGATATTGACCCTTTCTTCTCATCCATTTTTAATAATAACTACAAGAATGATGGAAATAAACACTACAATAGTAACACCATAAACATTTTGTATAAATGAGTTATTTAGTAGAAAATACATGACTCATTTACAGGAAATAAATGTTAGTGTCAGTTTCCTATTAATGTAACAATATTGTTGAACTGAAACTTATTTTGGGACATGTTTGAATATAACATTTTAAGTATGATCACGAAAGGATTGTTTCTTCAAGTAAGTTATCTTAACATAATAAGGATGTTTCTACAAAATGTTATTTAGAAAACAAACTAAGCGACTTTACTCTGTTCTGCAGTTTTTTTCTTTTACAAACACCAAAATGATGTAATTAATTTGTAGAATATTATTTTCCCTATAAAAATTTCTTAATACACAATCTTAAAGTGGTTTGGAATCTTTAATGTGACGACACTATAACTGATATGTAGTTTCAATAAATATCAAAACACTCAATACTAAGTAAGTTCAGTGTGTATTTCGCCAACCAAGTTGATGTAATCCGCAGATGAAAAAACAGTGTTTTTAATCATGCCCAGATGGTGCCAACTTGATTAGCAAAACGCACGTCGTGTGTTTTACTGTCTTGTAAAAAGTCTTTCGGTATTAATAACTCAGAAAATAAGCTTCGTAGATAAGTGGTACAAGTACCAAGTAAAGAAAGAACTTTTTTTGTCGCGGTCTGTCTATCTGCAATCAAATTTGGGAAACTCCATAACTCTCTATAATTTTTCAAAATTTGCACATTTATACCTTAGAAGGATGCGCCAATGCTTACTGAAACTGAACAGGATCGCCCAGGTGTTCCAGATTTAAAATTCCCTTATGTAAAATTTCTTAATTCTCACAGATGAAGCATGCCAAATGAATTGAATCAAAAACAAGGATATGCACCTCAAGAAACTTTAATATGCCTAGGCTAATAAAACGACGGACGTGCGTGCATGCGTGTATATATACACACAAACTTACATACACACTACAACGGCTTATTTCCTTCAACTTCGAATTTCTATTTAACAAATCGCCCCACTTTGGGCGCCAAATGTTAAAATTTCCAACTTTTTCGACTTGGTGGGATTTTCGTATTGCTCAATGAAACCAAATATTTTAAGAGTCATAAATAATATATTTTGCAAACTGACTAAATGTAAAATAGTACCATAATAGACAACGCCCCTTAGTAGGTTACGATGCAGCGTCCTACATAGACTTTATAGTCACTTCAAGTTTTACGCTCAAGTCTGACAACCACTATAAGGCAAAGCTAGCTCTAAGGTTGCTTTCTTACCTCTACAGGCTGAATTTGAACCCACAGTCTCCATTTCATTAGCCGACGTTATCACTGAACTATTATTAGTTGGTAATTCTTAATTATACTTAATACAAAAAACTAAATCTCTATTTACTATAATCAACATAATTTCTCTACGACCTCTATAGGAAGTAATATTTTCTTCCCTCAAATGCAGGTAGAAAATGGTACTTTATCTCCCTAGGGAGGCAAAATAGTATTTTCTACTCGCATTTCTGACTATTACCATAACCTTGAAATCTCAATATCTGCTAAAATTTCAAAATAGACCTCAAAATTAAGGTAATTTTACTGTAAGCTGTTATAATGTTTTATTAATTTTAAACAATACAGCTCATTTTACAAACATAATTACAATTAATATTTTAAAATTATTATTTTCATTTTTAACCAAAAGCTTCCATTTTAATATAAATAATGGCACCGCGACAATTTGATTTGTTGACAATTAATTTTTATCACCAGAACAACCACCTTTGAAACTGGTATTTTAATATTTCACTGCTTACTTACTATTCAAATTACTATTAAAACTCATAATGCCAATATAAATTTAAGAAATGTTATTTCCCTTTCATCTGTTTTTTATATTAGAGGTCGTAGAAAAAATCATATGTATATATAACATGAGAGGAAAGTATCATTTCATCCCTTGAATGATTAAACTTCATCCGCGAAATGAAATGTTACCCTTTAACAAAAATTTGCATTGTTTACAATAAATTCAGTTGATAAAAAATCTACAGTCTGCTATCTTGGTAATTGTTGTCATTTATCATATTTTCTCCCACCGTCTGTTCGGGTATCTCCTTAGGTGTGGCTTCCTTGACTGGAAACATTAGTTGTCGGAATATTCTTCTAAACGGAGCTTCTATCATCAAAAAAAGGCAGAGAGCTGTAGTAAACGCTAAAACCATATCCGAAAATGACAGACTAATCTAAAACAAAAAAATAATGTGATGTGAAATTAAATACTCTGACTTATTACCTATTTTAACCAAATTAAAAATAAACCTACCATTAATGTTGTCGAGATATAAAAATGGCGTAATTTTCTATATTTAAACCAATTAAATAATATAGTGATGCTTAGAATTCGGCTGTTGCACTAAGTCAAAATTGTTTATGAATCTGTGTTAAACAATAACATTTCGTCTTAAAAAATCATTAGACACATGTAAAAGTTGAAAATAAAATCCTATAATATTACAATATGAATTAATAAAATACATGCATTTCAAACACCGATGACATCACATCGGCAGTTTACAGAGAAGTTAATCATAAAACAACAAAAGACGGCTGCGAATTTAGAAACTCGTTGCCAGCATTGGAGGCACAAGAAAAAACGATTCCCTGAAAATCATACAAATAAACAACTCAAAATTTACTAATATATGAAAGTGATGACAGAAAATATGGATAATAGTGTCAACTTATACGAATTTAGGTTTTCGCCACAGATGAATTTAATTTGTGTCCAAGGTAAATCCCTGAGTAATTCATTTATTTGATTTTCGCTAATAAACAATAACAAGAAAACCACAGACCAACTATAAAAAAACGTTCACACCAAATACTAAACTAAGGTTTGTTCATTAGTGTTGCTAGAATCAGTTGATTTTAAAAATCATAATGAGCAGGTCGTTTTGAAAGTTGACAGGATTTGCAAGCAGATAAATTCAATGGTCCTTCAGTCAGAAACGAACAGGGGAAAGGTGCTTTTTTATATAGGAAAATTTTATTTTGAAACTTTGAGAAAAATGTTATGGATACAAAAAAAAACCGTAGTAAAACTCGATGTGTGTTGGAGTTTATAATAAAAGTAATTTTTGGTGTTTCAAAAAAAGTCACATTTTTTTGACATTTTAAAAAAGTAACATTTTGACGTTTCAAAAAAGTCACATTTTTTGACGTTTCAAAAAAAGTCACATTTTTTCCGTTTCAAAAAAGTCACATTTTTTGACGTTTCAAAAAAAGTCACATTTTTTGACGTTCCAAAAAAGACATTGGTGGAATGTCACTAATATTTTTTAGACATTGGTACCGATTTTGCTCATCAACGAACTTAATCTCTTCCTTGACTTCTAGAATGTGTGTACAAAATTTTAAAGCTATCTCAAAAACTGTAGCTGCTATCGCGAACCAGACAGACACACAGACAAAAAATTTTTTTCTGTCTGAAATTTTGTGTATCGTCATAATTCGTCGAGATTCGTCCAGAAATACAATAAAAAATGTCAAAATTTTTTTCACGAATACATACATAACTTCCTCACTTTGAGCGGTGACGAAGTAAAACATTACTTACAGAAAATCATAAATTACTGTTAATAGGCAATGCATATTTATAAAAAGAGAAATGCAAACTAAATGTATTTTTCTTTTACAAATTTCAACTACCTTCAGATTGCAGATCTAACATTCCCCACAGTCACATTTAAAATAATATCTTGATATTTTTGAGACAACAATTTTGTTGTCTCAGAGCACTCATGCTCTGATTTTATTGCCCGATCTCTTGATCTCGAGCAAAAAAATCAGTAATTTTACTCATTTATAAGCAGATTGCTCAAAGCAATAAATCATCTGCTCCGACATAAATGAACAGCATAGACATGTCTATGACGTTCATTTAACTTTTGACAGATGAGAGATGAGGTTAGTTTGTTTATTATTAACCTGTTCTTCTCTTCTATTCTGTATATCACTTCATATCTAACTACCAATATGATGTCATTGCCGTTTTCGCGGCATATTCAAATAGCGGAAGTTTAATGATTTTTTAAAATATATTGTGCTTAGAATTTTTCTTCCAAATTAAATGCATAACTAAATTAATGCCTCCAGTCTCATGTTTCACCATTTAAAAAATTCGTCAACATCCGAATTGTTATAATTATAGTTCCTTTCTAATAATATTTTTACTTACCACATCAAAATAAGAAATCTGTCTAGGATTCATAAATTTTGCAGCCGAACGTAACTGAAATTGCATGTGTGTTAGATATGCTCCATATACTAGTTTACTGAGAGGTATCCAGGGTGACCAACACAGAACCTTTTTCATAAAACTTGCGTGGCCAAAGCTGGTAACATACAACAAACCCACACTACCTATGGCCCAGGCAGGTCTGTGAAGAGCGGCATACATCGCAGATTCAATTGCATTATATTTATGGTAAGGATTGTAAAACACCATTCCACTGAATATGGAAATAATTATAAGACCCAGCGATATAGCGATAATGATGAAAGATTTTGTCTGGAAGAAAAATAAAATGTTTTTAAAATTGGTCACTTAGTGCCGGTTTATCAAAATGCTCAGTTAACTCGTAACTATAAGATAAAATTCAAATTAGTTTATTACAATAGGTACCATACAAATTAATCCACACAGTACAATTCATCAAATTCATCTGTTATAACAACCCAATCGTTGGGGGAAAATCGAGCCAATCGATAAAATAGAAATAAAATTTTGTGGATAGGGGTTTTCGAGGGTGCTTTCATTAAAAAAAGTGGGTACTATCGGGATCTGGCCTGCATCTTGGAATATGGCTACCTTTTCGCAGTTTTCACAAATAACTCATCTATTATTAAATTTACTGAATAGAAGGCAGTTACCAAAATGAAAGTTTGTTAAATTACGAACAAAATGGTAAACTTTCAAAAAAACGCATCCGCACGCAAGGAAAGATTTAGCACGACTATATAGTCAACAATGTTTTGACATTTTCGTTCTGAAACATCAAGGCTATCAGGCAAATATGTGTCATGTGATGATCATCACCAAAACTGATTTTGATGAGTATACATAAAAAATGTGAAATGAAAGACAACTCTCTGATACTCTTAACATTCACTTGGTAAATATGATACCTAGAACAACCCAGGTGGTACCATTTTATTCGTAATTTAACAAAATTTCATATTGGTAACCGCATTCTAATCGATAAATTTAATATTAGCCGAGTTTTTTGTGAAAATTGCGAAAAGAGAATTCCAATTCCAAGATGGCGGCCGGTTCCCGATAATCCCCACTTTTTTTCATGAAAGAGTATCCTCGAAAATCCCTATCCACAAAGTTTCATTTCTATTTTATCGATTTGACTCAATTAGCCCTTTTTTGTTCCCTGGCTATTGGGTTATTAGTAGTTATATGATAATAAAATAATAAATTTATAAGATAATATTCAAGGAAACAACTGTCTGAATGTTAAGGTGCCTCCACATAGGCCGCACCGCGCCGACCGCGCTTTGCTACGCATTCGCGAATCTTGCAGCAACATTCGTGTATACTTCGTGCGTCGTTGTTCGCTTTTTCCATGCCGCACTGCAACGTGCACTTGTTCACGAGTGTTCCAGTTTCTAGTTAACGCAGATTAGGTGCAAAATTTGGTCATGACTCCAGACATTGTTGCACGTGCTCCGCCTGCAGCGTCCAAATTGAACGTTCGCCAATCGCTAATTTCTTTTTATGTGCCGACAAAAGATGGAACAAATCGAACACGCGATGAGCAGTACAGTTGTGCATGTTCGTGCGCAACCTCCGTCTAAACTACACGTTGCTGCAACGTTTGTGAATGCGCGGTGCGGCGTTGCGCGCTTGATTTGGAAACGTCTTTATAAAAATTGTTTTTTTGGACATTATCTTCCAGTTAGAATTAATTAAAAATTGAGAAACTGGCAGTTAATGTTAATTATACCAATCGGATAAAGTACAGCGTGCGGCAGAACAATAAATAATTTCTGTTTTTTATTATGGGTACAATTATAGTATAAAGGTGCATCCAGATCGAACGCGACGCACCTCGTATTCGCAAACGTTGCAGCAACATTCATTTTATATGAAGAGCTGCACAGCTTTCCATCCACACTGCATGTTACTACAACGAATTCGTGGCGTGTCTTGATCTGGAAGCACGTAAGGTAAATGAGGTACTAATTATAAAGTTAGGTACTTGCAATTGACAAATCACAAACATATACAGAATGATCTAAAGTCAACACCTCAAATATATTATATTATGGACAGTTTCATAGGTCTACAATAAAATTTTATACAGAGACCTATTAATTTTTTTTTTACTTTTAAAAACTGTAAAAAATATATGTAGTTACCCCGTAGCCATGAATGAAGTTCAATTTACTAAAAAATGTACATGTTATGAAAAGTTTATGTTTATTCCTATTAATTTGAAATTCTGGAAATATCAAAATTTGAAAAATATAACAACGTATATTGCCTTAATTTTGAACAAACACTTATGTTATTAATATTCTTCCAATATTTTTCTACTTTTTCTTTTATTATTTTGATATACAATATACAAAATATGAAACTTTTTTTCTGTAAACTATAAAGTAGTGGACGTATTTTCGATACTCGTCCTAGAATCTCTTATTGGGTTCATATTA
Organism: Rhamnusium bicolor; assembly: GCA_029963845.1. NCBI lineage: Eukaryota > Metazoa > Arthropoda > Insecta > Coleoptera > Cerambycidae > Rhamnusium > Rhamnusium bicolor. The sequence goes on along the minus strand of JANEYF010003717.1, from coordinate 52,093 downwards.
ATTGGTTTACATAAATTCAATTACTTTCCTTTCAAATGGCCCAGAAAAGTGAGAATTATTTCACACTTCAAACCTCAAACTAAAAAATGTGTTTCGAATTATTGTTCCTCAGCAGCGCAGCATAGCATAAGGAGCAGGATATGGAATGTCTATCTGGACTCTGTGTAGTAATTCTGCATAATTTTCTGAATCCAACGATACCAAATAAGTGATATTTCAAATGTCAGTATTTTTTACAGTATAATTTTTAGTTTTCCATTTAAGTGTGCCATGACGGTTTCGATTTATTCTAAATGACCCGTGTAATTCTAGAAATATTGAAATCCCGTCAAAAATACAAAATTACGTGATTTATGAGCAAATAATGTTCATCAAAACGGTTTTTGGAGAAAAAACTCAATTTTTTCAAATGGAACCATATTTGTACCGTGGTACCATTTATTAATACTATAAAAAAAGAATTTATTCATGTCGTATTAAAATGTGCTATAAATACAAACAAAATTACAGCTAATAGAAAATAAGAAAATACAATTTTGTTATGTTAAGAAGCAACTAAGGTGGCTTTCAAAACAATGAAATATTTAGCTTGTCAAACATTTGTTGATTTACCGGTGTGTTTATCGTGTATTTAAAAATTGTTTAAAATTTTTGTTAATTGTGTTCAAAATGCCGCATATTTATACAAGAGATGAAAAAGTGGACATGTTAAATATTAATGGGGAATGTAGAAAAATGCCGTTGCGGCTAAACACCTTTATGCCGAACCATATCCCGATAGACAATGTCCAGCGAGAAATTATTTTAATAGTATTGAAAATCAATTCCGAAGTGTGCCCAACAATGATCCCGAAGAAAATTTCATTCTTGACGAAGGACGGAAATTAATGTTTTTTTTTGGCTTGAGTAGAAGTTGTTAAGATTGTTTCTTTAAGGCAAATTGGGTTTGAATTGGAAATCAGTCACCAAACAGTAAGCCGAATTTTGTACAAATACCACTATAAATCTTTTAAATACGAATTGCACCAGCACTTGTACGAAAATGATTACGAGCGTAGGATGGAATTTGCAATTGGATTTTGCAGAATAACATGCAACCAAATAATGATTTTTTGGAAATGATTTTATTTTCGGACAAGTCTAGGTTTACAAATTTGGAATTATTTAAGCGACAAAATACAAAATATTGATCACAAGAAAATCAAAATTTATTACGGGAGGGTAACTCTCAAATGCGGTTCGGTTTCAATGTTTGGCTTAGAATAATCGGTAGTAGAATAATTGGTCCCAGATACTTGGGATTTCTACAAAATGAAATTGAGGACAGTTTAGCTGAATTACCTTTCCATTTACGACAGGGAATGTATTACCAACAAGATGGCGCTCCTCTCCATAATATAAGGATAGTAATTGATTACTTTTAACGGAGATTATGAGAAAACGTAATTTCGACGAATGGTCCTGTGATGTAGCCTCCAAGGTCACCTGATTTAAAATCCCTTGATTTCTTTATTTGGGGTCATTCAAAAAATATATTGTCTACGCAACCACCGTTACAACCCGTGAAGACCTGGAGCTACGAGTAAGACGCGCAATTAATAGCATAACGGCCCAGCAATTGGCGAACGTTCCTCGAGAAACAGCTATGCGTGTTCAGAAGTGCATTGACGTTAATGGACAGCATTTTGTACAACTGTTGTAATGTTTTATGTTCATTTTTTGTATTCTAAAGCCACCTTATGTATAACAAGGTAATTAGAACAAAATTGTATTTTCTTATTTTCTTTTAGCTGCAATTTTGTTTGTATTTATCGCACGTTTTAATACGACATATGAATAAATTCCTTATTAATGGTACTAATAAATGGTACTACGATATCAATATGGTTCCACTTGAAAAAATTGAGTTTTTCTCCAAAAACCGTTTTGATGAACATTATTTGCTCATAAATCACGTAATTTTGTATTTTTGACGGGATTTCGATATTTCTAGAATTAGGTCATTTAGAATAAATCGGAACCGTCATGGCACACTTAAATGGAAAACTAAAAATTATATTATAAAAAAATATTGACGTTTGAAATGTCACTTATTTGGTATCGTTGGATTCAGAAAATTATGCAGAATTCAAAAAGGCAATAATATACAGGGTGTTCCATTTAAAAATCGAAAGTTAGTGTCACTTCCGGCGAAACCGGGATTGAAGAAAATCACTTGTATGTCAACAAGTGCTGCTTATTATGTATATGATATCTCAAATTCAAGCAATTATCTTCAAAACTAAAGGAGAAAATATGGATGTACCATGATCCTGTTACACCCGGTATAGAGTACTGTGTGCTGTACTTTTTAGGTCATTGGACACGAGAACGCGAATAGAGTACTGTGTACGTACTTTTGCTTTTAGGTTATTTGTTTCAAGCATATTCTATTCCATATCCTGCTCCTTACGCTACGTTGCTCTGGTGAGGAACAATACTTCTTTTTGGAGTATTAGCACGATTCTTTTTTGTTTGATTATTGAACCCCACGAACTCTATCTTTGCAATTCACATCAAAATCACAGTTGGCAACAATGAAAAGTTTTCAAACAAAAGGCAGAAATGAAGTAGCAGTTTGGTAGGTTTGCTGTGTTGTGCTGAAAGTATCATAATATTTAATAAAATAGTTAAAAAATGAAGGAAATGAATGAAACGAATGAAACGCATGAATCGAATGAAACAAATGAAATGAATCAAACGAATCAAACAAATGAAACGAACGAAACAAATGAAGAGAATGAAACGAGTGAGGCGTGTGAAACAAAATGAAATGAGTGAAATGAATGAAAAGAATGAAATAAATAAAATAAATGAAATTGACATTTTCATATAATTTTAAATAGGATACAGACTGATATTTTTAAACAAGCACCGACCCTAGAATTTTTTTTTTATTAAAGCTACCTATCAACCTACTGACAAATAAAAATGATTTTTCTATGTTCTTAAATTAGGAACAGGCGAAAGGTAATATACAGAGTGATCTACAACTAATATACCAAACATAAGAGGCTGATAATTAAAAGAAAACTCCACAATGCTTATTATACTATTACGTTTTGCTATCCTCACAAACACCGATACTCGTAGATTCGTTGATTTAAAGTCCAGGTAAGACGTACTCACTACTTTATTTAATAATTAACAATAATAGATTAATTAATGTCTTAACTATAATCACAATTGAACACTTATAAGTCTCTTTCTTATTTCTTCTTTACTCGTTCACGTTCAACTTAAGACTGAGCTCTCGGCCCACCGTTTGCTTTATTTATACATCCATTCACGCGGTCTAGAACATTCCGGAACATTCCTGGCCGTTTTTGTACAATTTTAGTTCCATCTATTCAGTCTACATAGTCCAGTGGCGTAACAACACGTATGTCCTAAAATGCATAAAAATGAAGCTACAATCCCTTAACACTTTCGTTGCTATTCAAATATGTATTATCACACCCGTACCACTACCGTAGTTATACTGACATGTTTTATTTACAATTTTAAATAATACAGGTGTCCTAATGCCTATCTAACTCGTTCTGTATGTATTTTTGATTTAAGCGATTTTGGTGGTAGCATTGCTCAACAATTTGTGCTAACGAAGTAACATATGTGTCAATGAAAAAAAAACAGCTAAATAGTCGAGGCATCGTAGACGATAGCAACATTGCTAAAGGATTTGTGCATGCGCACCGTATGCGCAAGTAGCACTTAGGCCCGGTTTGTCAATGCATAGCAAAAATATCCGTCGGTTCGTGTGAAATTCTAGCGCTGGGCATAATCGAATGCTTTCAATAATCGATTAACAGCTATTCGAATACCTTTAATATTCAAATGATCATTCGAATTATGACAGTCATATGAATAATTATGACATTCGACAAAATCATAAATAATCGATTTGGCTGGCAGTTGGTTATTATTTCTTTACAATTCTCAATTATATTATAAATTAAAAATTTTAACGTAACTCGATCCCGTTCTGTACTCAAGACAATCCAACTCCTAATGGCATCAGCCAACTATCTTCCGCAGAGCAGCACAACCAAAACGCTGCCGACATAAAGACTAAATTTAACAATCTTAACATGCGTTCAAGTGCACTAATACTCGCATCATATCTCATCGCTCGATTCACGTATTTGAAATTTGAATGATGAGCTGCTGAAACGAATGACAATTATCCAATCGGCAATCGGTGGCACCACTTTTCGAAAACTAAATCATTCGAATTCTCGTGACGAGGTTATTCGAGATATCTTGAGATATTTCAATAATCGAATGATCGATTATTTTTCATTCGATAGCACTAGTGAATTTTTATGCCGAAAAGTCACTAACTGATGGATAATTTAGCTAACCAAGCATTGATACATCGGTCCTTAATGTACTAAAAAATGGACTATGAATATCCGTATTTCATCTATACACGGTGTAACATAAAGGCCTGTCATTAATTTAATTCTGTACACTAAATAATTGCTATCCAACAGAACACAACAACTTCATTAATTAGTAATTGGAGCAGAACACTGCGTTGGGTGATAATTTAATTAATGAGTGTATCACAGTGGCGGCTCGTGTTATTGTCCACAGAGGAGGCTTGAAATTTAAAAGGCAACTAAATTTCAATATGATTAAAATTTGCATGTTTCCCCACCACCCTTGAGGTAGTACAACGGCGCGTTACATTTTTTTGTAGTGGGTTGATCGCCAGAGTAGCCCTACTATCCCACTTATAATTAAATTATAACTTCTAATAAAAATCAAAAGAGTTTTGGAAAAAAAATTGATAAATAAAAGTGTTTTTCTACAAACAAAAAATTGTGTTCATTATCACTGCCAGAGTGTAAAATTATTACTTTTAATAAAAATTAAAATAGTTTTGAAAAAGAAGTTACATAAAAAATATTTTATAAATAACGTAAATAAATATTTCTTCTAAAATAATAACTAACTACTTAATCTTTGGTGTAAAGTCTAAATAGTTTTATAAATCAGTGGTAACTTGCGATTTTCAGAACTAGCTAAATGGTTAATTACTTCTTCCTAAATGAAAATAAATCATTTTTCTTCAACTTTGACAAAAAAACGTTTTTCTATTGATGAAACAATGATTTACAAAAAATGTCATTGACGATATTACAGAAAAACGTGGTATTACTGTACCTCGACTACCAACGTTTCACTGCTATCTGAGAGAATTAATGTGGGCTAAAGTGAAATGTTATGTGGGAAGAAAAAAATACTACGTCCGAATTGAAAGATATTCGGTATCATTAAGTATGTGCCGAAAAGTGGCAGAAGTGTATAAGCATATGATGTAAGAAGAACAGACAATCTGGGAACTTGACAATATCATCGATCAAACAATACGAATAGAACTAGTAGTTATTTTATTAAGAGCGAATGCAAGTTTTACAGATTTTTCGGAAGATAAAAAAACTGTTCCAAACACTGTGACATGAATTTTTACACCTATATATTACAATAAAGTTTTAGTTCAGTAGCAATAATTTTTCTCATTTAATTTTTCATGTAATCAAATCATATTTTTTATATTTTTTCAGGGTTTCATGTAGAACTGTGCATACTTCTAGGGACGATAGAGAGCCCCTTGGCTATTCAGGGACGGCTATAGAAATTTACCTGTTCCGCTTATTTACTGAGATACAGGGTGATAAACTACTTTTGGCCAAAATTTCTTTTGTCTAGAATCTTCTCACTATTTATCAGAATTTGTTTAAATTTTATACACTTAGTGTACTTTTATCACATTAGATGTATTACCGTTGCTAATATTGAAAAATCCCAGGGCCGGACTTTAAATTTTTCTTATTGTAGTAAAAAAAGGTCGCCGTATGTATTTTTTAGTCTTCTTAGTCTAGGAAATTATAAAAATCTATATATCAGTAAACAAAACTGTGTAAAGTTATGTGGTGTTTACGTTGTTTGATTTTGGCAAAATGGGAAAATGCAAGATAAAATATCTGATATGGCCAGCACGTAATGTTCTTATACTAGTGTATATCATCCTGATTTAAAAAATAATTCTAATTTAATTCGTGCCTTATCTCAATTATTAGTATTAGCAACTTAATAATTTGCAAATCTTGCTAAAAAAATAATTCTTAATATGAAGATGTATCTAATTAAAGATTGCCAAAATTATGAATAACTGTTGGTTATAAATTTTTTCAATTCAACTGATAACAGACTAAAGGAGTATTGTAAGTAATATTATTTACAAAATTGTAATTTACATGATGACTATTCGAAATATTTTGATAACAATATAAATTTTAATTATATTATATTTCTGTTAGAAACCAATATTTCTTTGTTAAATTTCGGTCAAACTCATTTGAAAGTATCCTAAACCCAGTGACGTAGTCAGATTAGAGATTAAAGAATTGCTAACACTTTTTTTTGGATTTTTTGGCCTTGAAAAAAAATTCGAAGTAGGCCTTGATATTTTAAATTTCATTCTGAAATTTGGCACCACAGTAGAGTTATTGAATCATTTAGATAAAAAAAAGTGTAAATCGGCCAACAAATAAAATTTTTTAGAGAAGTGCCCTTCTCAATAAAAATCTCGAGGTCGAAAAAAATCATGATTACTATACTTCCTTATATTAGGTATAAGAAACATAAAATTATAATTTACTTAAAAAATTGTCACACATTTTAAAAATATTTTTTTTTAATTTAAACGCTTCTTATTTATTTATTTCTGTTTGAGATTAATGAAATTGTAGTGTACACATACGTAAACTCATTACAGGAATCATTAAATGATTTTCTTTGTATTGCAATTATAATAAACCTACATAGTTTACAAATGAAGAATACGTTGACTATTTATGATTATGGATTTTGTGACGAATCGCCGCACAAGAATACCATAGGCGTACAGAAGGGTACCTAATCATCAAACATATTACTTGTTTATCTACTCAGACAGCATGGACTGTTTCCATCGAAAAATGGAACAGAAATTGTTCATGACGTTGGAGAACATGAAAATATCATTAATGTTGTTCTAGAATATCCTGAAGTAAGTACCCGACGGGTAACTTCTCAATTAGAAGTTCTTTACGTGCGGGTATGGCTCGATGATCTTAAAGAAAGAAAATTTACATCCGTATTATATTCAAGAAGTTCAATGGCTTAAAGAGATTGACAATGTAAATATATTGCAATTTTGCCAATGCATTATTGATGATCACGGACCATATAACTTTGTTTACAGACGAAGTTCAATTTAACCGGGATGGCATATTTAATTTAAGAAATACTCATATTTGGGCTGAAGGAAACCCTGATGCCATATAAGGGAAGCCCATTCTCAATACAAATTTTTAATAAATATTTGGTGTGATTAAAAACCACCTAATCGGCTCACAGATCTTTCCGGAAATGTTAACTACAGAAGTGTATTTAGATTTCTTAGAAAATATTTTGTCTGCTTAATGCAAGAGGTTCATATCAGAGGGCAATACTTCCACCATGACTGAGCTCCCCTCACTTTGGTATATTGGTATTGGAGTCACTTAAATAAGCATTATCCAAACAGATGATTGTACATAGAAGATTTCATGAAAATGTAGGGAAGCTGGTGGTCGTAATTTTGAAATTTTGCTCTAATCTGTAATCATACCTGAGAAATGAAATTAAATATATATTTTTTTGAAGATTTATTTTAGATATAAAATTTATAAAAACATTTCCTAAATTGACTTAGTTATTTAGATTTAAGCAATTATAATTTTTTATCTTTCATTTCCCCATTTTGCCAAAATCAATTACATGAAAAAAAATCAATCAAGGTGCGACAAAAATCTATTCACATACTATAGTTTTATTAACTTATGTATGGACTTATATAATTATCTATTGAAGGCTAAAAAAAATATATCAGAGCTATCTTTTTTTAGAGAAATAAGAAACATCAAATTGAAAAGCCCTGCTTTGACATTTTTAATATATCAAATACGATAATTACACTAAGTGCATAAAACTTAAACAAACCCTGAAAATAGTAAGAAAGTTATGACCAAAAGTAATTTTTATCACCCCATACTTCAGTAATTAAGGGTCCTAGTCGGGAAAAAGCTTCGGATAGCTGTGTCACTCTCTAGAAAGTTTTTATACATGCGCCGCTGAATAATTTTGCTCTTGACTATACCTTCACTGGACGTTTTATTCACCGACTTCATTGAGGTGCGATTCCCGATAGAGGTAACACTTCTTTGCTATATTTGTAGTGACAAAGATACTTATTTAGAAAATTCATTTTAACCAAATGGTACGGAATAAAAGTTTGAAACTTGCTGAGCATAATTATGAAGATTCATTCTAGACGACATGTATGAATTTTACCTTGAATTTTACCGATTTATATCATAATTCAGGAGCTAATTACGTCCAAATTTCACTTATATTTACAGTATAAATTTTCCCTACATAAAGTGAAAATTAATTAAAATAGATATACATGTACCCTCTAGTACACTTTCAACTATTGATCCTCCAAATTTGGTGTAATTTGACCAAACCGTATGGAAGAAATAAATTTTGAAAAATTACTTTACAAACACTGGTTCGATTAGCCCTCTTAAGCGGAACAGACAAATTATAGTCGTTCCTGAGTGATTAGCAAAGATGCTCTCTATCTCCCCCAGAAATCATGAAATATCCTGCATATGCTAATTTGTCTATGAATTATATTTGTTTATTTATTATTATTATTTTATCTGAAATATCCAATCGTACGCCTATTTCAACTTTTTATTTGCTAGACCGCTCATTAACCTATTGTTATTTATGTAAGCACAACAATAGTGCAGTCTGTTATAATAAAATTTCGATTTACCCACTTAAAATCCATTTAAAATTACATGGATATATGTATATGTTTTGCCTGTTACAATCGAACTACGTTATGAATTATTATGTGATTATGATGATGAGTGTGGTGATGACTAATGAGCATTTATTACTCTTTCTCAATAAAAACAGTCAAATATATGATTGATGATATTATATGATTTTGTATAATATTGAGTAATGATTTGTATTTAGTTAATTATGGTTCATTATCATTAATTGATCAAGTAGGTAATGGGATGCTTATTGTTAGATATGTTTATCTATTTACAGTGGTGACCTTCAAGGGCTAATGGATGAGCATAACCGGCTCAGGAAATCATATCAACGACTGACGTCGGATAAAATAAATTTAAGTTTATGTATTTGTTAGAAGATTCCGATGATATTAAAAAAAATCCATCTATGGCCACCTTAAGGGAAAAATTAAAGTTTGCTCACTGTAATTAATTTCTGAAGCTTTAAAATAAATTCTTACAAGTGAATTTCAAGTGTCCTCTTTCAGAATAAATATAACATAGGGTAGAGATATCACTTATGGCCACTACCCCAGTTATTGCTATTTTCAGTTATTGGTTGAAATCTCGGTTGAAATAATGTAGTTCATTTTCATTATTCAATCAGATATCACACAGGAATGTATTCGATGGAATATTGAGAGTGTGGGAAGAGTATAACCTTGGGTATAACAAGTTTAGAAAACAAATCATAGTTTTCCTCAAGGAAATAATTTGGATTTATTACGATTGAATAGCAACTTTTTTGTTAATAATTCTGCTGAATGTTGATAAAATGGTAAGCAGGTTGATTTTGCATTTGCATTTTTTTTATAAGCTAATGTTAAACATTTTTCTTTTTCATTATTGAAAACGAAAAATGAATATTTCTCTACTTATGGCCAGATGGGGTGGCCATTAGTCGAACTCTCAAATCCACTTTCGGCCACAACTTTTTAATTTTTTTAAATTGTTCAAAAAGGAAGAATACAAAAATATCACAAATTTCAATATTCTCCAGCAAAAATAAATTTAGCATTAAATGCTATTTCAGAAGGGACGACCATTTCTAGGAGTAGCTCTAGAGCTAGTCTAGACTCGTATTTAATGTGCGATGAATAACTATCAGGAATAAAAATTAACAAAAAATCCCCCAGAAACCTAACTGAACAATGCGGTTTTAATTAGTTCGATGCAAAATAGACTGAAAAACATTAGTTACTGAGTATTCGACTGCGCGACAACAAGTGTTTTCCTGTAGATAGGAAGTAGAAGAAAAGCTAATAAAAAGAACTGGAAAACAATATGTTGAAGCTGTTGTTAAAGACACTAGTTCTGAAGAAGAGTGGGATAACTCAGGAAGTAGTGATGATATTGATTTTCTGATTTTCTGAAGGGCACCACATTAGAAATTGGAATTTTATAAGCCGAAGACTTAAAACCAGGAATTTTTTTGTCAATATTCAAGAGAGAAAAAGAATGGTAACAATACTTATAAATACGTGGCAATTGTTTTAAAAATTGTATCCAATGAAGTTTACCAGATTAAAAGCCTAAAGAGTGTGGACAAACAGAAAATAAGATTTGATTAAATAGAAAACGACGAAGTATTAAACATCAGTAAGAAAAATATAATAGGTCAACTTCCCGAACACATTTTGGAACAAGATTGATAACAAAATTCTCTGAGAATTTTGTTATCAATCTTGTTCCATCTTGTTCCTAAATCGATTCGAGAAGCTGGCCTAATTTATCTACTATATTATAAGATCCTTCTTACTAATGGTGGACATGTCGATTTCTATTTAATCAAAGCTTATCTTTTGTTTGTCGAAACAGTTGATGCGGTATTTTCATTGGATGAAACTTTTAAAATAATTGCCACGTATTTATAAATGTTGTTGCCAGTCTTTTCCCGGTTTCCTTGAATATTGCCAAAATAAAATTTTCTAGTTTTAAGTCTTTGGCTTTTAAAATTTCAATTTCTAAAGCGGTTGCCCTCCAAAAAATCAATATCATCACCACTACGTCCTGAATCTTCCCACTCTCTTCACAACTTGTGTTTTCAACATTTTGTTTTCCATTTCTTATATCAGTTTTTTTCTACTTCTTATCTATAGAAAAATTCATTTTCGCACAGTCGAGTATCCAGTCAATCAATTTTTTTTCAGTTTCTTTTCCAAGGAACTAATTAAAACCACATTGTTCAGTTGGGTTTCTTGGAGATTTTTTGTTCATTTTATTCCTGACAGTTGTTCATCGTACATTAAATACGAGTCTAGGGCTAGCCCTAGAAATAGTCGTTCCTTATGAAATGGCATTTAATGCTAAATTTATTTTTGCTGGAGAATACTGAAATTTATGAAGTTTCTGTATTCTTAATTTTTTGACAGTTTTCAGCATTTTTAACTGAAATTTAAAAAATAATTACGATTAAAAAATGTATAAGTCTGGCCAAAAGTGCGACTAATGCCCACCCCATATGGCCATAAGTAGAGAAATATTCATCTATCGTTTCCCTTAATGCCCACCCAGTATTTAAAAAAAAAATTGTTTGTCCTTAGCTTTCAAGAAAAATAAAAGTACAAAATCAATTTACTTACCATTATGTCAACATACAGCAGAATTTTTAATAAAAAAAGTTGCTATTCAAGCTTGATGAATCCAGATTGTTTCCTTAAGAAACACACATGAATTAATGATTTTCGCTATATGTGATATGTAGTGATTGCAATGTTTGAAATGATTGAAAACTATGATTTGTTTTCTAAAGTTGTTATAGTCCTTCCCACACTCCTAACATTCCTTCAAATATATATCTGTGTCAAGTCTCATTGAACAATGAAAATGAACTGTATTATTTCAAATAATAATTGGAAGTGGTCATAAGTGGGGTAGTGGCCATAAATGGTGCCTCTGCCATATTAGCTATCTATTTGTGTTTGTGCTTATTCAGACTGGCACTTCTTGGAACACTAAATTAGCTTCGGTAAATATTAAACTAAGATGTTACATTTTTTGGTTGTCTCTATATTTTTCAAGAAAAAAATAGAATTCATATTGAAACTTTGGATTGACGTGAATTAACTAACCTATTTGGGATATTTTGGGTGTCATTTGAAAACCATCACTGGCTCCAGAGAATATATGGCAACTGTCAAACATTCTTTCTATTTTATGGGCACAAAGGCACAAATCCCATAAGATGTGATCGACCATATCATCAGAAGCATGCCCAGATGTATACGTGAAGTAATTAGAGTGATGAGCCAGAATAAAAAGTACTGATAATAAGTTTAAGACATTGTTGGTGTTGGTTCCCCATGGCTAAACACTTCTTAAACTAAAATAGTTTTCCTCGTATTTTCATAGCCGAATTATGCAAAAAGATTAATAAAGAAGTTGTTAATCCCCCCCCCATAACGATTTTTTTTTAGTCCAATCCTTTCATGAAAATATGAAATATTCTTAACTTTCTGTGCACAGTGTATATTATATTTAATTTCGTCAGACAACGTTTGAAAATACGCAAGGGACACGCTTTGGCAAAATATGAAAAAAAGTGCAATGGTAAGTAATACGATTTTGTCGATTTCGGTTTCTTCGATTCGGTACAACACAATCTGCTAAAAACGGAGCATTTCAGAATTGCGTTATTTTTGTAACTCATTGCAAAGAACAAAATATATATTAATATTGACGGTTTAAGGTAGGTATTTTTATACAATTGTAATGAAACCCATAACACAAACTTACAGGTGTTGTCGTTGAGTTACAGAACAGGCCTACAAGTACAAAATATCTTCCGCAATTACAAGTACCTACGGCTGGGGTTAGTACACGTTGTGTTGTGTTACAGAATCTAAACAAGTCTACAACTACTAGTCTACAATTGTTATAATTGTATGACTTTTATTATAGACAGTTCTTTTCCAGTTTTGCCATAGTGTCCCTCACGTACGTCCAGTTTTTTTCATGTGGAACTAAACAGATGCTTTTTGCTATTTTGGCTATCTGTGAACAATTCAAAGTCGAATAATGGAATTATTCGACTTTGTATTGTTTTCGTAATTTTTCTGTAAATGCACTAAATAATACATCTTTGTTTTTTATGTGCATTAAAACTTGCATTTTTTGGTCATTCGCTGATTGCTTCGATGCCATCGTCGTCCAGTACTCGGTATTGCTCAAAGGTAGAGTTGACGTTTCTATTTATTTTTGATTATTTGATTCATTCTGCTACTAATTGAAACGCGTAAAGATCCAAACAACGGAGAATGTAGGGAACAGAGGCAAAATGATTTTTTTATTTTTTTTATCTTGAAAATTTTCTAATATTTTTTATTTTGTAAATATCTCAAAAACTACACATTCTAAGGCATCCTTTTTATAAATTTTTTTCACATAAAATTCACGTTCTATCGAATTCCCGTAGAAAGAATACCCCTTCCCATTAAAAAAAAATCAAATCTGATCTTGAAATGGGCTTAATTTTCAGTTAAATATAGTTTAGGTATATTTACTTACTCTGCATATATGCGTATTGGATCCTTTTAATTTGTAATACACATAACCAGCAAACATACCAATGCAATATGGCGTAGCTCTAGTATGTGTTTTACTATACGTTAACATAAAATCCATATGAACTTTCGGTCCAGTCAAAAACTCCGGATAAAAATACAGTAATGCTGGTCTTTGATAAACAATCGTGATGACAAATGGTATAACCATAGATATAATTGTTAGGAACAGAAGTGCTCCTAATCCCATTTTTCGTTCTTTCTTAATTAAGATACAGAGAAATATCGCAATTATGAAGTAATGGAAGTCACAGGGAAGGTACCAACTGTGTGTCATGCACTGAAACAAATAAATATTTTTAGCTTTTATAGATAAAGGAAAACCTAAAATAAATTATTGTAAATCCACATTTTTAAGGAAAATAAAAGGTTATTGAAAAAAAATCTTAGAGACGTTGAATTTTAAGTTCAATTGCGCATCTTTTGCAATGACGTCATCACAATTTACGAGATAACGTCAACGAGATTTTTAAATAGAGCCAATATTTTTATTTATAGTTTTCCGTGTCTTCAGTTCTCTAATCAAATATATGCCATAAATCAATAAAATATTAGAAAAAATTACAAATTTGTAGCGCAGTAATATGCACTAAAAAAATAACAATGGGGTATTGTTTTTAAGAGTATAACATCAAATATTAATTTTGAGGAATTAGGTAAACAATAAAAATATAAAAAGAAAATTAATTAGAACACAACAAATAAAAAGAATTATTATTTTCAGATTGTCTGAATTAACAAAGAAGGGAATATACTAGATTTCAATATCAATACCGCAAAAGGTCTTCGTCAATGCTCAAACTGATGTCCGTTTGTAATTTGACAGTGTCAGAAGCTATGGTTTTCTAGGACAGTGCGCGACGTAAAACCAACCGCCGCGGCCGTGCCACCGACATACGCCCAAATCGACATATAGTTTGAAAGCGAAAAAAATTTCCTTTTTAACTAAACCATAACCAACTATGATTCCCATTTAAAAAATAAAACTTTATGCCATAACTCGAAATTGCATCTTTTTTTTAAATTTTCTCAACGCCACTGTATTATACAGAAAAAAGTGCCTCAAAAATGTAAAAGTTATTTTTTCATAACTTTACAAGCAACCAAAATATTGACATATGTCTAAAAGTCGAAAAATCGAACTTTTGTTTATAATTCTAAAACAAAAGACGATAGCACTTTTGTTTTCGCCAGTGAATTTGTCTCAAAAAAAAAAAGAGATTGAGAATGTGTCTTCCATTTTTTTGTATCTCTTACAGTTACCGAGTTACCCTATATAAACATCGAAATTTGCCCACCCTGTAAAATACTCATCAGCATAAAGTCACCATCTACCGAGATGCTCTCTTTCTGGCACTAAATACCTGCCCTAATTAATTTTCTATCTTTAGTTAAGACTACAACAGTCCTAAATAAAGACACATTTTCGCATTGTTAGGTTGTCGAAATTTTTTTTTAGGTTAAGTAATGTCGTTAACGGCATAACAAAAACCTGACTGACACTGACAGCTGTTTGTAATTATGAGGGATTTTTTTTGTCCAAGTTAACAACGCAAAAATCGATGTTTAGTTAGGAATACAAAATGTAAATGGACCAGGGCCGTGCCTACCATAAGAATCAATGCGTGACAACCACGCAGGCGGTCGAATCTAAGGACGGCCAATTGTCTTACGTTAATGATTCAAAAAATTATATAGTAACACAATAAAATAAGAAAATGCTCCTCCTTCATACTATGAAATATATTTCTGCAACAAATATCTGGCTAAGTAGTAAGTTTTTGGAAAAGATTAAATTAGAGAAATTGCACACGTTAGCAGATTAGTGGTGGGCTCCACTTGAGATTAACGCAACAATAAAGAAGGGTGTTTGGTAAACTTTGAATCGAAACGTTGTGAAAACAGTGGCAGATATCGAAAATTTCTACATAAACAAGGTTGTAGAAAATCAAATTTCCTAAAGCAAAGTCTGCATGTCGAACGATATAAAACACATTATCAACGGTAATAAGGATTCTCTACTTAGTCGATGAAATATCAATATTTTTGAGTTGATTAGAGATTAGATTGATACCTCACTAGACTGAAAATATGTCTCATTGTTCTGCAAAACCAACAAGATGATAATCTTCCATATTATTAGATTTACTTGATATGGAAACAAAAATGTACCTAGATTTTGATAGCAAGCAAAAATTAATTTGTAAGGAATTATGACATGAAACTCTAGAAATAGGTAGTTTTGCCAGATATAAGGAATTAGGAATAGATTATGGATGGATTGAAAGTGCCAAAATGTTAGGAATAATAAATAAAATTAAAACAAACTTTTAATGAAAAACAAAATAGCAATCTACGATACTGAAATAAAACAATTAAATTCTCAAAAAAAAACCATCTTCGAGAAATAAATAAACTAAATTAAAATAAATTCTCAACAAAAAAAAAGCGAAACAATCTATTACTGAAAGACAAGTTGATTATTATATTATTAAAATTATTATAGGTACTTTTGACCACCTTGGTTAGATGCATAATATGGAAAAAAATATTGAATTGGAATAGCTACAGAAAAATATTGTATAAACTTTATTTTGTTCTAAATGTACCTATCTTTAATTCATTTTATTGTCAATCTCATTTTCAGTTTTCTCATAGTTATTTAAAAGTGTGTTGGCAAATATAGAACAAGCATACGAAAACAATAGTTGCTGTCCCTTCTACATATACAATTATCCAAAAAATTTAAATTAAAAGCATTTCAAGCACAACATTTTCGTGGGCCTAGCTGATGGGGGCGTATTTTCTAAATTTACACACGGCGGCCACAGTCCTAGGCACGGCCCTGGAATGAACTTTACCTAAATCTGCGAAACGTAGAGAGAGGGTCTATTTAAAAAAATGTCAGTGACGTCATATATTTTTCAAATATGCCCGAAAAAATTGTTGCTACTCGTTAAAATCGCATTTCTGCCTATACCTTTGACGTATTAGATCATTTATCCCTCTAAAATATATGGACTTTATTTCATACGTTTTACCCTCTCTGTATATCTGCAAATATTAATTAAAAATTAAACTAAAATTCATAGTTACAGTAAAACTATATATGTATAAAATTTTGATCTGATATTATGTTTAACATCATTTTCTGTTAAGTCATTCATTGATGCATAATTTTAATTGAATCCTTGAATCTCGGAAAAATTATATTATGACGTTTTTTCCTTTCCCTTTCGTGGCAATTAGCTAGTAATTATTATTGTGTAAATAAAAACTTTGCCTACTTACCATATGATCTGTATTAACATAATTATTTATATATAGTAAATTAGTCCACCAGTTGTTTCTACAGTCTTTGGAATCTGCACCAGCAATTACTTTCCATAACGGACCATTTCCAGTGTAGTTGAAAATTGTGGCGTAATAGAAAACTACAAATGCGTAAACAGGCGTTAATCTAAAATAAAACAAACAAAAGTTCAAATGAAATTCATGTATAACTTTATTTTAAAGAACTAATACCTAATAAATATATAATTCAAATTTAATGTTTTCGCATAAAATTGTATTAAATAAGAAAACTGACTTTGCCAGAGAGGCAAGAAAATTAATTAATTAGAACAATAAGGCACTTAAATATAAATAAACTGCCCTAATTGTAGCACTAAGGAAGAAATTTTATTTCAATATTAAAACCATTGTAACTAAAAGAGAAAGGTTCGTAAAGGGTGATTTATAGACTACTGCGCGGAAATCTTCATTATGTCTTCCCATGCACAGGAGCAATAATACTAGGTGAAAAAGAAAAACATGCATTATTTGTCAAATTCCATTCCAATGCAATTTTCTGGAAAGTAACTGTTGATATTTTTGATGATCAGCATTTTGAAAAAGGATGTCTTCTCTCGGGAAGGTTTGTTTTTTTTGTAAATATCTTACTGGTTTGAAAAAAAATATTTTTTCTTAGAAAATACCAATTCTTAAAAAAATTTAATTCAATATTGGCATTATACCAAATTTTTGCTATTCCCCAAATCCTAATAATGATCATGCGGATGGTCTGCTAAAGAGAGTTGTGGATGTCATACGTGTCAGGGGAGGTCCAACAAAATATTAATATTAATGTTATAGATAATTGGTTTATTTTTAGCAATTTATAACAACAATAAAAAATTTCCTGTTCGATGCATCCTTTCTACCTGCCAGGCTACATCTAACCACTTAATCATTAACCCTGTATATATAAATGGTCTATCGAAACTACTCTATTTGAAAATTTGGTTTAATACCGACATTCAGTTTATTTTTTTTAAATTGGTGTATTTCAAGGAAATATTGTTTTCTCAAACTAATTAAGACATTAAAAAAATGCCAAAACAACCCGAGAGAAGACAACCTTTTTGAAAATGCCAATGACCAAAAGTATCAACAGTTACTTTCCCGGAAATTACTTTCACAATTAGAATTCACGTTGTTCTTTTTCACCCTGTGCATGGAAAGGTACAACGAAAACCTCCATGCAGTAGTCCATAGATTAATGTTGACGCTTAGTTTATTTTAATAAAATTGTAATTTTTTTATTAAATGAACTAATTTTTATCAAAAATATCCCCTTAAAAACATTATAATAATTAATTGTGTACCTATATTTTTATTACTTATGGTGTATATTCAATGAAAATATTTGTATATACAGAATCAAGCGACTTCTTTCATCCCCAAATGCAGGTAAGATTTCTGAAAAATATTTATTTTTTCTCCTATCGTGCCACTCATATTTTAAATCATTTCAATTCGAATCAATTCATTTATTGACCTTAAAATTCAATTACATTATTTACTAACATTAAATTACATTATCACGATATTATAAGTTTATTTATTCATGTATCTGTCTGTTTTTGTGTTTTCCTTTGTGTTCCTTCCGCCTCTCTCTCTCCCTGTCTTTTCCTTGTGATCCGCCTAACCTATAAATGTTTGTGTACAGTATCACAAAGAGGAAAGAAATAGAAGTAAAAAGAAAAGGAGAAAAAAGAAAGAAAATATTAAAAAAGAACCAATAAAAACGCAGAAAGTTGAAGATACAAGAAGAGGTGTAATATACTGTATTCATAATAATATTTTTATACATATTAATAAAAGGAAATATGAAAAAAGTAAGAAAATGGTGGACCTGTAAGTAATGTTAACCTATACTAATTATAAATTACTTTAATAATTTGATCTGTAATAAATAATTTTAGACATTTCTGTAATATAGTTTTATTTTTTTTATCTTTTATGTTTTTAGATAACATGTTTGGGTATGATTTTTGTTACAAAGTGGTAATGTAACTGAGATGTTTGCTTTTGTTCGAGTTGAGTACTCATTGGATGGTTTTAACAGTTTTATAGTATTTTTTTAATGACCACTGCAGAGTATGGTAAGTAAAAAGACCACCTCATACCAGTATGCAATATCTAAGTATGGACTCAACTAATATGTTTTATATTATTAATAATATTTTATTACTCAATATCCCTTATTTGAAAGAATTTATGTAATAGAGGACTTAGCTCGTGTATTTAACATGATTTTTTCTATTGATCTGATCAACCAGAACCCCTAAATATTTAATACAATTGGTTTTTTTAATAACAGCACAATCACAGTTTATTTGATTGTTACATGACGCAGAATGATTTTTTATGAAATTTGCTTCTGGTTAATCAGCCACTGTAGATGAGAATGCTACAAATTTAGTTTTTTCGATATTTAGACTCAAAAGACTGTTATCTAACCAACTTTTAAGTTTTCGCATTCCTTGCTCTGATATTTTATAGACATTTTCCCACTTGCAAAAATAACAGTAGTGTCATCAGCATATGATATTATTTCTCCCCCTAGATCTTACAAACAAACAAACAAACAAACAATCAAACAAACAGACAGACAGACAGACAGACAGACAGACAGACAGACAGACAGACAGACAGACAGACAGACAGACAAACACAAACAAACAAAAACAAACAAACAAACAAACCAAACAAACAAACAACAAACAAACAAACAAACAAACAAACAAACAAACGAACGA
>JANEYF010003717.1:0-30000 GCA_029963845.1 Rhamnusium bicolor | reverse complement strand
GTATTTCAATTCAGCTGTTCAGTACGGACTTGTGGTACTAGCACTGCATAAACAATACAGGAGTGGTTTATGCTCGATTATATTTTGCGGAATAGTCATTTCTTCTGTGAGATGCAGTAGGAGTATTATCGCAAGTATGAATGCCGAAAAATTAATTAAAGACGTATTTATCAGAGAATCGTTGTGGAGTCTAGTTACTGGATTCCGATGACAATTTTTCGAATACATATTGAACTTTCCTTTAATTTTTCTTAATATGCAAGGTGTCCCGAAATTGGAAGTCAACTCCTAATGGTAGATTCTAGACCCTAAATTGTGATATTTGGGCCATAGATACCTATACCAATGTGCGTCGTTTTTTTGGGATACAGGGGTCGTTAAATGTGACTGGTACACACAATCATTTTACAAATATCTTCGGAACGATTACCAGCTTTAATATGTAATTATTATAAGGCCAATTACATCTTCAATAAAGATTTAGTTGAGATTGATACACTGAATGTTTCATTTTTCCAGGCTAGTTATCTTAACCCACCACAGTTTTTTTTGGCACAACTATGACGTTCCTATGTTTTCTAGGTAGAAAGTTAATATAATTTGCGAAATATTTTTACTATTGTAATTTTTCGAAATCTTTAAAGGTTTAAAGGCAATTTGGCAAAATGTAGCTTCACTGTAAAGATAGAAAATATGGATTAATAAGAAATTTTAATTCACGTACTGTGTACGTGATGTTCGATCAATTATTAAAATGTTACAGTAATTTATGATTTTTGAGGATTTTAATATAAAGATTATAAACAAAAGAGAGAGTAGAGTATTTTATTATTCCTTCTAATTTTAACAATTTGATATCTTCCCTTTTCAAATTTCAAATTGGTTTTATTTTAAATGTCACGGACTCCATTTTTAAATATGCGTTAAAACGCTAGGGATATTTCTGCAGTTGAGGATATAAATGGTGAAATTCACCCATGCCGTGTCCTTCCCTATTTATGGGATGCACATGATACTTAATGTTTTTTTCTTTTTCTTTTAGTTAAAATGTAATAATTCGTTGCTGCCGACCATAAGTAATCTTCCTCACTAGACATTTTGAAATATACTAGCTGTTAAAAGCGTTTATGCAAACCTTCGTTGTGAACACCTATCAGTGCTTATATTTTCTACTATTATTCTGTCATCATTCATCTATCATCTATGTATACTCTTCATCTAAGCTGTGTAATGAACGTATCTTAAGTATAACCCTCCTCTAGACCGTTTAGGCTTTGGATTCGGAGGTTTGATTCCGTTGTTCTATTGTTTTTTCAAATCTTTTAACATACATTTTGTTTCATTTCTTGTGGAGTGGTCAGTAGTTAATATTTTCTAAGATGTTTTTATTGCTTTTAATAGTCTTATTGATTTCTGAAAATTTTTCTCATATACAGGTGTTTCAAAAAACATCTACTAAATTTTAAAGCATGATTTTTTGGCGAAAAATAAGTCGAAAACTTCATATATACTTATATCCTAAACGGCTTACATTTATTCCCTATAAAATTTGCTACAAAAAAGTTCTATTACTAAAGCTGATAAATGCAGTGGATTTCGAGTAATTATCGATTAACAGTAGGAGTCTCTTGAGATTAATAAAGTGACCGTGTGGTCATAATACAACAGTATTGAATATTATCCGACAATTCCTCTTAATATTAATTTGTAAAAGAGATAAGTATCATAAAAGAAGTTTTAAAAAATTCTAACACTCTTAGAGTGTGACCCCTATGAGATTTATTTTACTTTATTACATATTTTTAAATACATATAATAAAACCTTTCACATTTTCCATCTGGAAATTTTCGGTTGAATGTGGTCAAAATATTCACGTCTGTAAATTTACCTGGGTACATCCATCCACATTCATTTATTAATTGGAGAGGGGGAGTCCTTGTACATTGTTGAGGCGACGGAGGCAACACTGCCTACAGTCAGTCCCAGAGTTGCCAAATCTACTGTTTTAGCAGGAGGGCTACTGCTTTGAAACTTGCTCCACGGTTATACTGTTTTTGGGTTGATATCTACTTCATTTTTAAAATAATGGGAAAAGTAAGTATAAACGTTTAAAATATGCTAACATAAATTTGCGATAGTCGATAGTCTGCCCTTGTAAGTTGTAATTCTGTAACCAACCGGTTAGGCGTTTAGTGTCGCTCCGGTGCTTTCTCTCACTCGTTTCAGCGTGCGTACGTTTATCAGTAGCTGCTTTCGCTCGTGCCAATGATTCGTGAACAAAGTGATCATGATTTGTTCCAATACTTCTGACAGTTCCCTAATTGTCTTACACATAGAGCTCGTATTCCTTTGATAGAAAGTACGACAGGGAAACATGATCACTTTGTTCACTACGAACGAAAGCAGCTAGTGAATCCAGTTCAGTGTTCAGTGATTCTTACATTCTCGCATCGTGTACGTCAATCAGAATATTTGATTCTCCATTTTTACTAAAGTTATTGTGCATTGAAATAAGGTGAGTTTTAAATTATTTTATTTTTTTAACTTATTTTGCGTTAAAAAAAAATTATTTTTTCGTTGAAACATATAAGTATATTTTCTGTTGAATTGTTTTTAAATACTGTCACTTGAAAAAAAATTTGCTGTTTTTATATAGCAATCAACTGCTTTCCTCTCAGACTTTCTACTGTTGAGCTGCAAATTATCACGTAACGCTGGTCAGTACGGTTTCGTCACTTCAAACATAGTTTGACGAGAAATTAAAAAGGATTAGGCCTCCTGGTGAAATCATTAAAAAAACGCGACAGCAGTCTACCTCAAGGGTGGACTGAGATCCAACTTCAAAAGGCACCATAATGTAAAAAGGTTAAAACAATGCAAAAAAAAAGTCCCAAAAGCACAAGTTTTATCAAATATATCGCTTTATTAATAGAACCTTTTTTTGTAGCAAATTTTATAAGGAATATTTTCTGTAAGTATAACGACGACAGGGTGAGTATGTGGTGGTTTTTGAGGGTGAAGCGACCACTTTTTGATTTTGAAAACCATCCACTTCATTCGTATAATCACAAAGCGGCAAAACTTTATAATTTTTTTTTCCTATTTATGCTAATATTAATGGACAAAATATTTTCGTATCCTAATACTGCATATTTCCTAGCCTACTGGTTGTGTTATGGCGTTGTACATTTGATAAAAAATTTGAATTGAATTCAGTCCCAAATAAAAAAGATACAGAGGAGTGAAAACACTGTATAAGTGTTAGTAATATAATAAGTATCAAGCAAGAACTCAAGGAAATTTGAAAACAGAAGAAATATAAAAAAATATAATATAAACAGAATCATGGATGATTTCCATTAAAGAACAGAGGAGTTACATTACGTCACTGATATCATTTTAAAACATATATAATTCACTAGTTTTCTTGTCTTTCAGGGGAGGCGCGTGTCCTAAAAAAGGGGTGGTGTTTTAAATGGAATATATTTTTTTTCGTAATGGGCATTGTGTAAGTAATAATTTTGGATAGAGATTAAAAAATGTTGCAACAAGTTAAATTAAAAACAACATTTTATAGTCCATGTGTTTATATAATATTTGTTTGATTGCATAGTTTAATGCGCTTACATATTATTTTTGAAAAGATTTTATAGAAATTAACCACTAGATTAATATGTTCTGATGTTAATATAACGATAAGGTGTCGATATTTAGCAATATGTATTTAAAATTCTTACCATGACAAGTTCTTGATGTACGATTATAAAGTAACATTGTTTTTATAGAAAATGGTCAAAATCGCCAAGATTTTATAGAAAAAAATACCATCTATGCCTATTGTTGCAGGTCCTATATGGATTTATTTGCAGAATTCCGAAACCAATAATTAATACAAAATTTCACAAAAATTCGTTACCTTCCCAATAATAATACTTTATTCCTATTTAGTAATCGAAAACTAAAAATACAAATTCTTCATTTTGTCAGTTCTGACCTGATTGATGTATACGTAACGGGTATTTTATGTCTCAAAGACGAACTTATCCACTTTTGCTGAATTTCACTAGTAAAATTACAATAATTTAATTATATACTTTATAGTCCCTAAAAACGTGCCGACACTGTTCGTCTTCTACATTGCAAACCAACGAAGTGTTTAAAAAGGCTGATTAACGC
Source organism: Rhamnusium bicolor (assembly GCA_029963845.1). NCBI lineage: Eukaryota > Metazoa > Arthropoda > Insecta > Coleoptera > Cerambycidae > Rhamnusium > Rhamnusium bicolor. Next base: position 25,823 of record JANEYF010003717.1, on the reverse strand, counting down.
CTAAAACTTAATTTTTCTAAACTTTTTTCAATTTGAAATTACATAAAAATGACAGGATCATTTCAGCCATTCGTAAGAATTTCGCCGTCTCATGTATCATTAAAATCTTGCAACTTGGATAAATTAATTTTCTACGTAATTTATCATTTATAAGTAAAATCGTAAAACAAGTAAACTTTTATTTCTAAAACGACATTATTTGAGCAGATTTTTATATCTTCCTCTTCAACTCTCTGGGAGTGACAGCTACCACTTTAAAATTTTTATATAGAATGAGGGTGCGTGTTATACCTTATTTGAATGTAATATCTGATAGTTTTTTTTTTTTTTGGGGATTTCGGTCAGGTATAAATAACTTTATTATTTTTTTCTAACGTTACGGTTTATTACACCATCATCAGAGAACTACAATTAATATAATATTTTAAAAATATAGTTATGGTTATTTTACATTAAAATTTACTTACACTATTAATTATTAAATATTTGTTTTAAATTTTGTTACATGTTATTGAATTGTCTGTTTTAACGCAATTGAGATATTTTAACATGGTTTGTAGGCTCTTAAAGTTTTGTTTGTTACAGAGATAACGTTGTAAATGTATATATATGATTTACTGTAGGTGTTTTGCTTAAGTGAGTATATAATAAGATATTTTATTTCAAGAATTATTATTTTATATCGGTAAGATGTAAAAATTGAATTCATGTTGTAATGTACTCCAATCAATTAATTAAGTTAAAATGGGTTTCGCTTAAATTTTCTATACCAGTGCGATTATTTATGGCGTTGGTATGTCTTTTTTATTTGCAGCATTTCATGTATGTTTCTTCGGTTATAGTTAAGTTCTTTTTCTAATATTTGTATGTTGTTAAAATTAAATTGGTGGTTTGCATTATTTGCTTACCAAAAGACAAAATAGAATATGTGGTTAATATTTTCAATAATTATCACTCAAGGTTACAATTCACTAAGGAAATAGAACAAAACAATAGCATAAACTTCTTAGATTTAACAGTTAAATATAATAAGGACGGTATTATTGAAACCAACTGGTACACAAAAGAAGTGTGGTCGCAATCCAACTTTCACATCCAAAATAGAGACCAAATAATCTGAAAAAAAAATCAAAAAACTTCTAGAAGCAAACTCCTACCCTAAACACTTTTATGAACCAATAATAAAAAAAGAATACACAAAACCTATAATAAAACAACCCACACACCAAATAATAGTAATAATAAATTTGTGTCCATGCCATATATACCAACAAAATCCGAAAAAATAGCAAACGTATTTAAACAACATAATATAAAAATAGCCCATAATCCATACAATACCACAAAAAAATTTTTCACAAAACTTAAACCTAGACTACCAACCGAAGACGAAACTAATACTATATACAAGATAGACTGCAACGACTGTAATGGTACAGGGTTATTCATTATAAATTACCCACCCTTTATCATCGTTATTATTGCCTATAGAAAAAAAAAGTTTTAAATAAAAGTTATGTGGTTATGACTGAATTTTGTTAAAATGTTATCAAAAGTACAGTAGCGTGCAGATTTCAAGGGATACAAAAAAATTATATATTTTTTAAATGGGATACTCTGTATATTATTAAATTTTTGGAATGACCCTTTGTTCCTGATTTAAAAATGTACAATATATTACCCCTACCTATACCGTTTTTGAGTTATTAAACGACGAATATCTTAGTTAAACTAGTTACTGTAAATATGGAAAAGTTAACATTACTAAAGTAAGCTATGAAAATGACAACTATTATGTTTGATAAGTGACATTTCTTTAATGAAATAATCAAAATGGTTTACAGTGAGGAAGAAAAAAACCAAATATACAAAATAGATAACAAAGATTTATTTAGGAAATTTAAAAATAAATAAATGATAAAAGATGTTCGACGTGTCCACCATTATTGTCAATGCATAATTGATAACGTCTTCTTATATTTATAATTGCACCGGAAATGGCTTCATTATTTACATTCAGATTGTTTATTTCAAGTGGAATCCTGTCTTTAATGACTTGAATACTATTATTATTATTATTATTGACAATGTCTTTTAGAAATCCCTAAAAAAATTAATCCATAGGGGTCAAATCCGGACTGTTAGGTGGCCATTTAATAGGTCCATTATTCCCTATCCATATTGGGAATACATTATTCAAATGATCTCGAACGGGTAGGACACTATGCGCAGTTTCCCCATCCTGCATCCAAATCATATCAAGTTCGACTTGATTCTGCAAAGGAGCAAAAGAATATTTTCTGCTTTTGGGATAATTATTTCCAAATAGGTAACTTCAGTTAAAGTATAATCATAAAATATAGACCCAACAATTTTGTTTCTGCAAATTCCACACCATACGCTTAACAGTTTTTCTTCCTGATTTTTTTATTTATTTTACCAACCTTTTTCTGTTGTGCTTGTTTTCCCACGACCCTCGATTTTTTCTATTAAAAACTCCTGCCGTAGAAAAGGATGATTCATCAGTCCATAATATTTTAGTAAAAAAAATCGGGACCTTCATCCAACTTTTGAATCACCCGGCGGCAAAAATCCAGTCTTTTCCTTTTATGAGCCTCTGTTAAAACTTGTACGGGTAAAATTTTATATGGTCCGTAGCTGTTATTTTTTAACGTACGTTGAATTTTGGAATAACTTTTACCTAATTGATCGACTGCATTATTTGTACTATATTCAGAATTTTCTAAAAAATAATACAATGTTTCAAAAAGTCTATTCGCGAATAAATATGGATGGGCTTACCTTCGATATGAAGTAGTATATCTAGATGTTCTTCCTGGTTTGCTTGAACTACACGCTTTTTTCTACTAAAACTGGAGGTATTATCCACCTTTCGGTAAATATTTTTGAACGTATTTTCTGATGGTGTTGAACGATTTGGATACAACACCCTATATGCTCTTTTTTGCTGCACGTTTATTTTTGTTATTTTGTATATAACAAGCACATATTTGGACTTTTTCTTCCTCACTGTAAACCATTTTGATTATTTCATTAAAGAAATGTCACTTATCAAACATAATAGTTTCATTTTCATAGCTCACTTTATGTTAACTTTTCCATATTTACAGTCAATAGTTTAACTAAGATATTCGACGTTTAATAACTCAAAAACGGTATACGGTAGGGGCAATATATGGTACATTTTTGAAATCAGGAACAAAGGATCATTCCAAAAATTTGATAATATACAGGGTATCCCATTTAAAAAAGAAAATTTTTTGTATCCCCTGAAATCTGCACGCTACTGTACTTTTGATAGCATTTTAACAAAATTCAGTTATAACCACACAACTTTTATTTAAAACTTTTTTCTATAGGCAATAATAACGATCATAAGGGTAGGTAATTTATAATGAATAACCCTGTACCTATATAGGCCAATCAAAATAATATCTACATAAAAGAGTATACACGCACAAATATAGCATAAAAACTCAAAATCAAAATACGACAGCACTAGCCAAACACGCCATAGAACAAAACCACCGATTTAATTTTAACAACATACAAATATTAGAAAAAGAACCTAACTATAACCGAAGAAATATACATGAAATGCTGCAAATAAAAAGACATACCAACGTCATAAATAATCGCACTGATATAGAAAATTTAAGCGAAACCTATTTTAACTCAATTAAATGACTGGGGGTACATTACAACATAAATTCAATTTTTACATCTTACCGATACAAAATAATAATTCTTGAAATAAAATATCTTATTATATACTCACTATTTAAGTAAAACACCTACAGTAAATCAGATGTATACATTCCAACGTTATCTCTGTAACATAAACAAAACTTTAAGAGCCTACAAACCATGTTAAAATATCTCAGTTGCGTTAAAACAGACAATCCAATAACATGTAACAAAATTTAAAACAAATACCTAATAATTAATAGCGTAAGTAATTTGTAATGTAAAATAACCATAACTATGTTTTTAAAATATTATATTAATTGTAGTTATCTGATGATGATGTAATAAACCGAAACGTTAGAAAAAAATAATAAAATTAGTTATACCGAAATCCCCCCTAAAAAAAAAAACTATCAGATATTATTTGATATTAACGCTCAAGAAAAGAAAAAAATAGGTATATATACTTATTTGAAAGGGTTTTTAATTCTCTATTCAGCAATAAGGTTTTTTGAATTTTGTGTATCTTTATCAAGATAAATTAAATTTGAAAATTTTGAAATGTATTTATAATATATACAATCAATTTGTAACCAAAAAACCTTAAACTATTTATGCCTGTGTAACAAATATGTCAAATCTGACTAGACTATTAAATTTAGTGTCATATTTATTTCAATATTCAATTTAAAAACGCATCGTTTTTTGTGGTATTTAAAAAGAAAGATTTTTTATTTTGTATGCTACGCATCTGTGTGAACTTATGAGTCTAGTTATTTATCGTTTATTGTCAAGTTGATATACTTTAATTATTATTTTAACAATGAGTCTTTCGAAAACCCACAGAATTGAAATTTTAATATTATTAGGACGCGACGTGGTGATAATACATGAACGCAGAAGGAAGTGTATGTGAAATCCCCAATAATAAGTATCTTGACCGTCGCATTTCTCAGACTATGGTTCGTAGAATAGAACAAAAATTTCGTCAATTTGAAAATATCAAAGATCTTCCTAAATCTGGTAGGATACCCATTTTAGACGATGAAAAGAAATTGGATATACAGGGTGTTTACGAACTCGGGAATTATTTTTCGATATATTTTTCGTATAGTGCATAAAAAAACTAAAAAAAATTAGAAAATAATTACTGACCTTTCTTAACAAAAAAGTGCGAACATGTTGAGAACTGCTGGAACGAGGTTGATTGACCAAGTCCCAACATCACATCACATTTCACAATCACTGTTCAATGTTGCCACATCCTTCTTCAATACACAAAAAGAGGTAATCTTATTGTTTTAGAATATGAATGAACTCTTTGTACATGAAAACGGGTATAGCTCATATCACCGCAGGGTGCACCTTACAGTCCGATTAGACGTACATGTAACTATCCGTACTTAAACTTGGATTGTCGCTTCTCCGCGTTCAAATTACACAGAGGCCTAGCAAGACCTTTATCACGTCCTCAATGGAGCCTTAACTCAGAAATATCGCTTGCTTGTTGTACAAGGAGTAGGTACAAATCATGCAGCATTTGGTGCATCTCTGTTTGAAAAACGTTCCACGTACAGACGTTGAGCAGCCACAGGGCTTTGACAATATATTTACTGTAAATTAACATCGACTAGTTCATTAATCTATGATTATGCAATACTAATGAAAAAACACTGTAACATAAACCGAACGAAGAATATAAACAAGCACTTGAATAACATCTCTACCACAGAATTCTGATTATACTAAGTCTAGTAACTTTTTATTACTGAATCACGGAATGTTGGTTATTCTGTGACTGAATTACTTAAACACATTTTAGTAAATTTTCACTATAGTAAACTTTCGAAAACATTTAAAATTGCTTTAGAAAAGTAACAGATTGGACTGCAATAAAAATCGCCTGACATGCGCATTAATTAAGTAATAATAGGTGCGTTCTTTCTACCACCAATCTCAGCTAATCTCAAGAATAGTAAACTAAGAACTATTCTTGAGCTAATCTAAGTTGTTTTACAGTTACACTGCACAATATGCATAATTTCATTTATGTAACTTCCGTAACCGTAAAACTACTTAAATTAACTGAGATTGTTGGTAAAAAGAACACACTTGTTATTTAAGAAAGAGACGGTAACAGCTGTGATGTTTCAATATTCTAGGCGCCATGTTGTTGCATACTAAAATTGGCGGGCTCTTTGAATAGCACTTCTATATTTTGTGTTTTAGGAAATGTATAAATAAAACATGTTCTATGATTTTTATTTATTAACCATAGTCCATAATTATAGATATATTATTGTACGATTATTTTGATATGATAAAAAAATTAACAAAAACAAAAAATAATTGATTTAACTCAGTAACAAAATATTTGTAATAATTGATATAAATATTATATATAGTAGTCACTTTCCACTAAAATTGCCGATTCAAGCATTCGCCGAAGTGTAATTTTGCAAAAACGCTCTGAGGTCCTTCATTCGCTTAACGTAGTATATATAGCTTTACAGGCAACTCTAAAAATAATAATGTTTACTAACTACAATATACTGAAAAATTAGGATATGCATAGTCGCTTGTATATTAATTCGTTAATATTACATCAATCGAGTATTCTCATAAAATTTGCATAAAATACAGAAAGCTCAGTTTGGTTTGGTACTTTCTTATAGATATGGCAAATTGCAACATTTATTTTCTTAAGAATGCAGCTAAAAACAATATGATTCTGCTCAATTCTCCACATTCATCATCGTTTGGGCCCAAATTAATTATTTACTTTTTCACTTTGTTTTCAACGAAATCAACTGAACCATAAACTAACGTAATGGTACAGGGTACAAATTTCGATGTTTGTATAGGGTAACTCGTAACTGTACAAAACTATACAAAAAAATGGAAGGCACATTCTCGATCTCTTTTTTTGAGACAAATTTACTGGCGAAAACAAGAATTTGCTATCGTCTTTTGTTTTCGAGTTATGAACAAAAGTTCGATTTTTCGATTTTTTGACACATGTCAATATCTTGGTTGTTTGTAAAGTTATAAAACAACAACTTTTACATTTTCAAGCACTTTTTTCTGTATAATAGAGTGGAGTCGAGAACATTTAAAAAAAAAGGTGCAATTTCGAGTTATGGAATAAAGTTGTATTTTTTTAAATGGGAATCATAGCTGGCTATGGATTAGTTAAAAAGGAAATTTTTTTCTCTTTCAAACTATACATCATATGTGGGGTCACTTTTGATGTGTAAGTATTTAATAGCGAAAATAATCTTTTAGTAGATTACTTTTTCGTTTTTTTATATTTATTTCAAGCAGGCGTGTGTCATCTATGACAGTGTTTATCCATTTGTCCGTCATAATTACACCCCATTTAATCGTAAAAGTGAAGATGTCTTACGAAAATTACGAGATATGTGATATGCTAGAATGCTTTATTCAAAGTAATAACAATTGTGATATTGCATCCGAAATATATTTAAATCGCTATCCAGAAAGAAGACAACCTAATAAAGGTATTTTTAAGAGGTTAAAAGAAAATTCATTAATATTGTGGGTGCTTCAGCAAGCCAAGACCAAAAAATCAGATATTTATTATAATACATTACAATTACAAAATAAAAATTCAAATTAAAGTAAATATTCAAACTGATGTCCGTTATGCTCGATACATAAATTACACCTCTTCATAACACTCTGAATTGCATTATAAATATGAAGATTTGAAATGGAATTCACACAGTCTATAACATTTTGTCTTAGTTCATTTATGTCGGTACTTGTTTTCTTGTATAATTTGTCTTTAAGGTGGCCCCAAATGAAAAAATCCAGCGGCGTTAAATTAGGTGATCGTGGTGGCACGTCACTGGTTCATTACTTCCCATCCAGTTATTTCCATAATTGGTATTTAATAATTCTGAAACAGTCCTGATATTATGAGGTGGTGCACCGTCTTGTTGGAAGAACTGATTTCTTGCCTCAATTAAGGGTAGATGGTCCATAAATTCCTCAATAATTTTCTGGTTTAAGATTTCGTAGTACCGTTGGCCATTAAGATTTTTTTGATATATTTTTATATATTAAAACACGATTTTCACGTAGAGCACACCAAACACTAAAACCAAAGCGCCAATGAGATCGCACATCAACGGTACGGTGAGGATTCATATCAGACCAATAGTGCTCGTTACGCCTGATAAAAATGCCTTCACTGCTAATGTAGGCTTCATTTGTGTTAACTACATTTCTAGAGAAGAATGGATTTTGTTGACTTTTTTGATGATACCATATGCAAAACTCCAATCTTCGCTGAGTATCAGTTGGTTGCAGGTGACGTTGTTTCCTTATTGTATAACGCCTGAATTTGTGTATCTTCAAAGTACCCAAAGCTCGACGTCTTGAAATCCCAGAATCAGCTTCAATTTGACGACTTGAAATTGAAAGATTCGCAACCGCCATTCCAATTACAGTTATAGAAGTTTCTCCAGCATCTTCAATGTTGTAATTTTTTGGTCTTGGCTTGTTGAAGGACCCACAATTAATAAGATTTTCTTTTAATCTCTTAAAAATAGCTTTATTAGGTATTCTTTATTCTTTCTTGAAATATATTTCGATTTTCGGATGCAATATCACAATTGTTATTACTTTGAGGAAAGCATTCTGTTTGTCGTAATTTTCGTAAGACATCTTCACTTTTACGATTAAACGGAGAGTAATTATAATGAATACAAAATTATTAATATGAAATTTACTGACACACGCCTACTTGGAATATAAAAAAAAACGCAAAAAATAATCTACTAAAAGATTATTTTCGTTATTAAATATTTAGATATCAAAAGCGATCCCACATATGATATATAGTTTGAAAGAGAAAAAAAATCTTTTTTAACTAAATCATAGCCAACTATGATTCCCATTTAAAAAAATAAAACTTTATGTCGTAACTCGAAATTGCACCTTTTTTTAAAATGTTCTCGACTCCACTGTATTATACAGAAAAAAGTGCCTGAAGAATGTAAAAGTTGTTATTTCATAACTTTACAAACAGCCAAGATATTGACATGTGTCTAAAAGTCGAAAATTCGGAACTTTTGTTCATAACTCGAAAACAAAAGACGATAGTAAATTTTTGTTTTCTCCAGTGAATTTGTCTCAAAAAAAAGAGACCGAGAACATATCTTCCATTTTTTTTTGTATATCACAGTTACCGAGTTACCCTATACAAACATCGAAATTTGCCCACCTTGTACGTATAATTTTTCATTGCAGGCATTTAAAAAAATTAGGTAATAATTTTTAAAATCATATATTTTAAAATTATATAGATTAGATGGTTAACTGTCTTGGAAATGGAACATCGTGAATGTTTCTTGCTATCCAACATAGATCATATTTTCCTTATGTACCTATATCAGATTTCACTGAAGTACAAGTGAGATATAATTTAAGTTATGGCGCTCACAGAATTTTTCTCTAGAACTTACCAAAATTAAAAATACCACAAGTAATACGACCCCCCCCCCTCTATCTCTAACGTAACCTTGTGCGGAAGGAGACTACATATGCAGACAACGAACATACACCGTATATGATTGGGTTAATTTCTTTCTTCGAGAAAATCCCAGATCATTTCTTGAGAACCGAACCAGGGATCCCGAAGTGACAAGCAAGTGTCCTTACCGCTCCACCATAGAGTCGTCTTCAATTAATATTTATTATCTTTTATTACGACTTTCGTTAACATTAATTTGTAAATATGTTACAAACATAATATTTTGGTATTAGTAAAATATCTTCAGATAAGTTTGTTAAACATTACTATTAGAAGTGCTTAATAATTTTAATAAAACCTATTATTATGATTAATATTTTCTATGTAACTATTATTGTAGGATTTTACCACCAAGTATATGTATAATTCATGTATTCATCCATCATACGTCACTATGACTAATTGCCGTTACTGTACTATTTATCTTTTGTATTATGTAAGAGTTTTTATAGGTAGACAATTATACGATTTAGAAACAGTTCTGTTGTAAATTCCAAACGAGATGATTGATACTATATTTTCGTTAATAAAACATTGTGTAAAATACAGTCGTGTACTAATTATACTAATAGTACCCAGCACACGAAATGGCGGAGAAGAATGCCCATATTAAATAAATAGAAAAGATTCCTCGTGATAGTTCCTAGTTATAGTTCTAGTGATAGTTCTGATACATTTCCAGCAGCAAACATACAGTTACACCTGTTGTGGTGGTATTTACTTACAGTTACACCCACTGTGGTGGTATTTACATATTGTTACATCCGTTGTGGTAGTATTTACATTCAGTTACACCCGCTGTGGTGGTATTTACATAAAGTTACATCCGCTGTGGTGGTATTTACATACAGCGTGTTGGTATCAGTTACGTTAGTCTCGTGATAATAGTAACGGGGGTTTAATTTCATTTCTAAAGCTACTTGGTTACAGGTATATTCTCATATTTCGTCGTTGAGGGGACGAACGACAGTTACAGGAAGCCGAGCATAGGATCTCATCACCGAGTATATAATTCATGTATTCATGATACGTCACTATGACTAATAATAACCATTACTGTAGGTACTATTTATTTTTGTATTTTGTAAGAGTTTTTATAGGTAGACTATGACACGATTTGGAGGCATTTTCATTGTAAATTACAAACAAGATGGTTGATATTATATTTTCGTTAATAAAACGTTGTGTAAAATACATTCGCGTACCAATTATACTAATAGTACCCCGCACAACTAACATTATTATGTTAACTGCAAATCACTGTAGTTTCACAAATGTATAAAACAACTAAATCTGCAATTAAAAGAGTTGATTTTCTTTATTTACAATGCAATTCTGTATGCCTCTAAGCCATTATTATTTTAATCGCAGCTGAATAATTATTTTACATGGAATAATTACTTAATATATGTACATACCTAATATATCTTAGTAGAATGAGAAATCCAGGATTCATACGTCTCTTATCAAATTGATTTAAGAGACTATAAACGACTAATAACCCACTGAGTATAAAAAATGAATCCACAAACAGGTCACCGTGGAAGAGTAAGCAAGCTGTTGACGATCGGTATTGCTAAAAAATATATCAGATAAAACAAATCGCAAACAGTAGCAAATATGTTGCAGTGTGCGCACATACAGGGTGTCCGGAAATTCGCATAGTTAACTTTAGATGAAGATAGTACTTGTCAAAATATGAAAAAAAAAAATTCCTATAGATATGTGTTCTAAGGAAACTATGGCATCTTAGGTGCCCCAAAGTAGGTTTTTCTTAATATTGCAGAAACCTTTCATGCTACAGTGATGAAATTTGGTACGTGATGTAGTATCAATGATGGCTATTATTTCATAATATTGGCCAAAATTAAATTCAAAATTCTTTTTTTGTTTCGATTTTTTTTTAAAATTTGGTACTAGAGTATGGTTTCTTGATGAAAATTACACCAAAAATGTTCTTTGTTAAAGACTGTAGGACTAACTATTTTTTATAATAACTGGTTTAAGATAGCTGTTACAGGCTAATTTTGTGGCCCATTTCAATTAATGATCTAAGTAAGCTGGTTTTAATTTAGAACTCATATGTCGTAATTTGACAATCGAAACATTTCAAAAAGGGTACAGAAAAATGTCGTATTTCTGAAAATTCTCAAAAAAATGATAGATTACACTTTTGAGGAAAAACTATTTTATTTAAATTGCACTTTAACACTTTTAGACGAAAACTAAAAAAAAACAGCTTCAGAATATAGATAATTTGATTAAACAGAAAAATTAAAGCATGTGTTCAAAATGCCCACCATTTATCTCAATGAATCCATTGAGACGATTTCTTATAGATCCATTCACTCTTTCGAAAATCCCCTGTTTGGTCCTAATTTTTTTCACATCCGGTGATGGCACATTGTTCCATATTCCAGTTTTTATAAAAAAATGGATGGACCTACCGTTTTTAACGATAGGACCTTTTTTGTGCTATTTTGATCAGGGAATCATGTTCCGGTACCAAAATTAAAAAAAAGAACGGAATTAATATTTGATTAAAAAGGTACGCTCCTCTGAATTTCACTATGGCCAAAGCCATGAAATAATAGTCCTTAGTGATACTAAATCACTACTAACTCTCATCGCTGTAGCACAAAGTGTTCCTGAAATATTAAATAAAAACTCTAGAGCACCACCTTCAAAGGACTTTAGCATCCTTAGGAAGCATTTCCGGACACATGCCTATAGGAAATTTTTTTCATATTTTTGCAAGTACTATCAATCATAACCTAAATATAACGATAAGAATTTCCAGACACCCTGTATATGTATGTGTGCGCGTGCGCGTTTGTGTGTGTATGTGTTCTCTACAGAAATTTAGTATAAAATTTGTCTGAAAAGAATGAAAAGGAATTGTGAGGCATTAATTATTTTTTAAGTTTTATACAAAGTGAAGCGTAAACGTTATTATAATCTAGGTAACATTAGTGGTTTTGCGATTTTGTTACTCTAATGGTTTCATCAAAAAAAAAAAAAAAAACGTGAATGTTATCCACAAAATAACACGCAAAAAGCGTTCCCTAGAGATGATTTAAAAATAATGTAAATTTTTTTGTTTACTATAACTTTATTTTTGCTTACATAATTTTTTTTAGTTATTAAACAAATCTGATAATGTCATTTTTAATACGAATCGAAAAAAAAGGAAATTATCTTGTAACGCGAATAAACATATAAACATATGAATACAAATTTTAATATACAGTGTGATTCGTAATTACAGGGCAATATTTTGAGGGCTGATTAGAGCTAAAACAGTATAATAAATATAATATAATAAAATAAATAAACATACCGCTTCCACATAATTAAAATTTAATAACGCAGATGATACAAAAGTCCCAAATCTGTGATCCATAATAATCACTAATATTGAAATAGTTCTCATTCCATAAAGAATATTTAATGAAGGATTTGATTCGTCTAATTTGTTCAAATCATGGAAGTTCTGTCTTGCAGAAAACGATAAAATAAGTTTCGAAGAAAGCGATTCTGCAAAAATAAAAACAAGAATATGATTATATTTTTGAAAGAAAATAAAATGTGTGGCAAGTGTGACATTGAAAACACAATCTGTTACTGATTGATTAATACAATATGGTTCTGTTAACACAACCAATGAAACCATTGCAACTTTTACGAAGTGATAGATAGAGATAAACTAGGCAAAGCAAATGCCCGGTTAGCATTATGCTAGTTACTCATATAGGTAAAGCCGCGGCAAATTATACAGTAGAGGGACGAAGCGAGGCGAGACGGGCGGCAATCCAGATCCAGTCACGTCGGTTAAAACCTAAATTATATAATAAACAAAAAAACTATTGCCAGCTTTTCAGTTCGGCTTTAGGGGTAGACAACTTTAATGCTTTGTAGGGCCGTGTAGGACATTACCGAAAGCTACAACAAAAAACTATGCACAAAAATGCTTTTGTTAGATATTCAAAATGCATTTGATACGGGGGTCTCCCGCACAAGCTGAAAAACATACATACAATTCCAAACTAGTACATTGCACTAGTTAAAAGTTACCTATCAAACAGGTGTTTTCAAGTTAAAATAAACAATACTCTAACTAACACAAAAAATGTTCGGACGGGAGTACCGCAAGGCACGGTTTTGTCACCCACCCTATTTAATCTATATAGCAGACCTTCCCCCTTACCCATACTTATGTACGCTGACAATACAATACTTTACTTACAATCCTTTCACGCACAGACAGCGACAACAAAACTATGTTACCACATGGACAAACTCACAGTGTGTGGAAAATAACGAGACAAAAACTGAAACCATTACATTTACGCGAAAATTCAGCAATGTAACAACGTTCACTCCCTTTTAAATAATAAAGTATATCAGAACTACGAAAAGTACAATATCTAGGGTAACTCTGGATAGAAGACTCTCATTTGTGCCACATATCACCTATACCCTAAATAAGGTTTATATGGGAGTGAATAAGTTGCTGAACCGACGCTCAGCACTAGACGTGACAAACAAATTGTTACTATACAAAACAGTACCGAGACCAATAATGATTTATGACTGTGCCGCCTGGAACTCAATTTCTAACACACAATATCAACGACTCCAGATGACACAGAATAAGCTTCTTAGACTCGTAACAAACTCCAATAGATACGTGAATTTAGACGAACTCCACGCTACCCCAAAAGTAGAGAATTAAAGAATATATTTTAAAAAGAGCAAACAAATTTTTAAAAACTAACATTCAATCCCCTGTACTGACTAGACATATAATAGACATAAGTAGACATCACGAACATCTACGTACACATAAACTACTACATGAAAACTTAACTACTTATACGACGACGTAAACTAACTACACAGAATTACAGAAAATGATAGACACCAATTCCAATTTAATTCAAATGTAATACAATTTATTTCCTATTATTTTACAATACTAATTAGAGCCTATTACTTATTTCATTTTATATATATTTACATACATATAATCGAAAAAAATTACTACATTGGTTATACATCGCATACGATTTTGTTTGAAAATTGGTAATGACAATATGACGCTGACTGTACATACACGTTAAAAATAGTGGTCACAAATACGAAAGTACATTTTGTTATAAAACAAAGTTCTTTTTTAAATCTCATCTAGGGAGGTATCGATAACGCGATACCAATAAATTGTTGGTGTCGATATCCAAAATGGTATCGAAACCTTCCCATTCCATCCTTGTCTAGGAGAGTGCTAAACTTCTCTCCCCTTCATATGTATCGATATTTTGCTCATTCTCCTATTTTTATAAACAAACTCACTATCTATAATTCCATAAATTCCAGCAGGATTGATTTGCTCCACTCCATCACACACAAAAATCCATTTCTTATTGGCAAATAATAGGAATTAGAAAAATAACTCTCTACTCGAGCGGTAAGGAGAGATGACTCTCATGCCGGGGCCCCGAGTGCGATTCCTGGACGAGAAGCTGAGATTCTTTCGAAAGTAGAAATTAATCCTAGCTCATTTGTATGTTGGATGTACGTTCGTTGTCTCAAAATATATAGTTCACTCCCGGATAAGGTTACTTTAGTAAAGTAACGGACTAAATCCGTAAAGAGAAAATTTCCTTCTAAAAATCACATAAATAAAAAAATTTAATATTGCTCAACTAAATATCAATAATTTTATAAATAATTGGATGGAAAAAAAGTATGGTAACCTTATAGGTGCATGCATGATGAGACCTGGCGTAATGTGTACTAAGATGAGGGCACTATCGATAGTACTAAAGATTATACACATTTTTTATAACAATACGGTACCCAACATTTTGGTGGTTATAGAAATTATTTGAGTGTACACAGTTTTAGTAGCGGGATTAAAACGCTATTTATTCATTGTCATTTGCAGCAAATTCTGCTATAAAATGTACGAAAATGTGCCCCACCTATGAAAGTTCACGAAACTTGTTTTCCATCCTGCTAAGTGTCGTCAATAAAGAGAATGCCCAGTACCTATATGTATCAACCGTGGTCAGCATGATAGTTTTATTCAGAATTTTATATTTTGTACAACAAAATTGCTGTAAAATTTGTATCACCGATTTTTGATCATCTTTTGTACCAAAAATGCAGCCGAGATTACTTGCGTAGCAGTATTGATAGTTTCAAAAAAACTACCGATCATGTTATCGGTAATATTTTTTCCATAATAATTTGTCAACCGTACACTGAACTTGGGTCGGAGATTGAAACGTCTGCATTTATTATCTGAAAGTGCGTCTTTGTCTAACCTATAATATCTCTACCAGAATCCTTATTTCATTATATTTCATTTTAATAATAATAATAATGAATGTTTTTGAAATAATAGATAAAGCAATTGTGATATACATATTATTAATGTGATGTGATGCATTTGCATCATTAGAACGCTCATTTGTCCTTGGGCAAGAGGTAAAAATATATCTATCTTACTTACTTACTTTTCATAGTCTTTTCCTCTGGGTTTTCTTCGCTTTTAGTGTAGTCATAAATAGTAGCCACAATTACCATTAACACTAATACGGCCGCCAAAAAAACTAAAAAACAATATTATATGATATAAATTAAATCAGGTGTTTGGAAACATACCAAAATGATATATCCACTTTATCAAAGTATTGGGATTCAATTACAGTTTGACAAAATTCTTCTGAAAACTTGGAAGTGTATGTTATATTTTTGTGCTTAATAGAATTATCAACTTTGTTTAAATAGTCATTTAAATATTCCTCTAAATTTAAAATTGAACATGACGCAGGTATACACCATCCAATTTTTATCACATTTCGGGATTGTTGAGATGCATCATCATATTTCTAAAAATGTATATTTTAAATTTAAATACATCAAACATCAAATTACTTTTTATAAATATTCAGTGTTAGTAAATAATATGTCAGTTCTAAATAATATGATTGATTATAATAATAATCCATGGAAAAAGAGTATTGTGCTTGTACTTTTTCAACCGCTTAATCTTAAGAGCAAACATTTTTGTTTACTAGACGAAAGTTATTTATTTATTAAAAATTAAAAAGAAAATGATGTTTCGTTCTCAGAATTATCATCAGTTTAATTTGTTTGGACGTTATACAGAGTGAATTTCAGAAATGTGCTCGGGACATGAAAATAAGTCAACAAGATAAAATAAACGTATGTCTGGAATTGCTTCCTAAGGGAGCTACGGTTTCTTGAGACAACGGAGTACATTTTTCTTGGCGTATTTTTCTTTTTGTTTTATTAAACCATATGTTACTAAAACATGATTCTTTGGACAATATTACACAAAAAATCCTATTCTTTGTAATCGGTTTTAGAACCAACCGTCTACGGGAGAAATTTGATAGCGATTCGGCGGTAAATATTTAAACTGATTTTTCAAGTAGACTGGTTCTAAGAAAAATAATAATTACAAACAGTTTATTTTTGTATACTTTGGTCCATAGAATCATATTTCAGTAACACATTATTAATAAAATCAAAGAGTAAGAAGCAGAGGCAGTTGCCTAGGCAAATAACACAAATTTATATAATTGTGATACAATTTTGTTGTTATAAATTTACATTTTTATGTTTTATTTCATCTTTATTTTACAGATTACTAAATACAAATCAATTTTTGAGTACCACCTTTGTGTGACCATAGCTCCTTTAGGAAACATTTTCGAATATATGTTAATTTGAACGTATTTTACTTACTTTTATGTCGCGAATGCGCTTCTGAAATTGTGCTTCGTACTTCAAAAACACTTTATATAACATTCAAAAAATTAGACCTGCGATAATTTTGAGTGAACCAGTCCAATTCTCAAGCGTCATGCGATACATTTTCAATAAGGCTGGGAATTTTACAAATTTTAGTATTCGAATATTCGTTCGAAAAAATATTCGAATATTCAAACTATTCGGATATTCGAATATTCCGATTATTCGAATTATTCGAATAGGTCTTCGAATTATTCGGATATTCGAATACTCAGATATTCGAATTATTCGAGTATTCGGATATTCGAATAATTCGAATATTCGAATAATCCGAATAAGGTATAGCACTGAATACTAGTGAATAGTGAATACTCTTTTAGAGTATTTGGTGGATAGACCACAATAATAGTCGTGACGTAATCCACTAAGCAGGCAATTTGATTTGCTTTCCATACCCACAATAGGGTATATCTCCTGTACATGTGCTTTAAGGGTCAGAATTATTTAGTTAGTATTTTATTTTAGGATTGAGGCGCTATTGTTCACATTTAACTATTGAAGCTTAAATAAAACGAAAACAGAGTTAGTTTATTATACTTCTGTGTCATAACTATTTTTCCTTTTCGAAAAAAATAAAAAGTGCTCTAAAATTAGAATATTTTTAAAATAGACGCAGATTGTGAGGGTAAAAGAAATACATGAAAAGTCAATAGTTAAATATTTACAGGTTTTCTAAAATTTAAAATTTAATTTTAACCCCTGTCTTAGTACAGTAAGAATAAGGTCGAGGCGAGAAAGAGATGGAATAGTTTGACTGGGAGTAAAACGTGCCACTAATGTGGTCTATTTATATATTTGGATTTTAGAATAGGTACCTAGCTACACCTACTATATACCTACTTTTGGTGATGCGTACCGCATACCTATTCGTACATAATTTAATAATATATTTTAATATTCAAATTTACTCAAATATAATCGCATATTCGAATACTCGAATATATTCAAGTATTCGAATATTCGAGTAATCGAGTATTCAAATATTCGAGTTTTCGAATATTCGAATATATTCGAGTATTCGAATATTCGAATATATTTGAATATTCGAATATTTCGAATATTCGAATAATTTCCCATTAGAATAATTTATATTCGAATAGGTACTCGAATATTCGAATACTGAAAATTCGAATACTCGAATTATTCGTATTCGATTCCCAGCCTTAATTTTCAATACTTAAATATGTAATAGCTACTGCCCAGTGAGAAGCGTAAGAAGGCTCCGCGCGGCAAGGGAGAGTATTGCTGATGGCGCCAGATTTCTGTGAAACCATATACTAGGAATATAATCTCTCCCAATGAATGGGTGCGGATGCAAACGATCACAAAAATTTGCCATGCACTAATTCATTTGTTTCATTTACGCTTAATTGTGAATGGAATGCAGAAATCACATTCTTTCCGCGGGTCTTCTTTCTCCGACCAGACAGTATTAATGTATCAAGGGCGTGAAACAGGTGATTTGGGCCTGAGGCGTCGCCCCGGCGGCGCCGGCGTGAAGATTATAACCCGAGGTATTTCCAGAGGGTTATATTACGGTAAGAGCCAATGTCGTACATTACCCCTGAGCTTCTTATAAAATTTTTTATACTAACGGAAGCTTTATATTATTTTAATTATTTTTTCTACAAATGGTTATAAAACAGTATTTTACTGACTCAAAACAGGGAGCGATTATTCCCTGAGGGATTTAAAGTCACCATGGAAACCAATAAATAATACAAACATAACGTAACGTCAACATTTTAATTATGTCAAACTTTTAATGGTAGAAAGAACAAAAAATTAAGAATCAAACATATAAACCATAAAATGTAACTTATTTCAAATTAATATTAATATTAATAAGGTAATTTTCCCAGTTCGTAATAATAATATTTAGTAATTTAAACGTCAAACAAAAATAAATAAAAAATAATGTCAAACAGACAAAATACAAGGATAAAATACAAAAGTTTCATGAGCAATTATTATTCTTTAGTTTTTACATTTCATTCGTACAAATATTGTATGCACCTCGGGAGTAAAGAGTGTTTTAGCCTCTTGCACGAATGCATGAAATTTACTCCCGTGGTGCCTAAATAACATTAAATACGCAAATTTTGACAATCGTATTATTGACAAAAACAGTACTTTTTTTTCACTAGGGCGGACTTTACCCCTAGAGCAAAACAGATCCATTTTACGGCCTATCTTTGTCTAAAATGTAGCATTTTACACCCGGAGTACAAAAATAAATTTAGACATCGATTGTCCCAAGACAACTTAGGAAATGATGTGGCCAGCGCATAACTTTTTTGTGCCAGTATATATCATTCTGATCTAAAAAAAGAATGATTCTAATTTAATTTTGACTTACTGCAATTAAATTTTAAAATCGCACCTTGAAATATTTCATTAAAATTTTTAAAAATAATTTATCAGCGTCCTTCCATACTGTCAATAACAATTTATGTCATATTTTTAATAATTCCTTATTGACAAATTGATATTTTTGCAACTAAATTAGACATTTGTTATGTCAAACTACCAATTTATTCTAACCCCATTTTATGGGGTCAAATGTGTACAAAATTTCTGTTTATATAGCTTTATTTAAATACTTGGAAAATTTATTTTATTGGCTTGATATAATAGACTTGATTTATAATCATTCATCAAGAATATATTTTTTTGCAGTCAAGTACAAAAAAGTTTGGCTCCCGTAGACCTCCTTTCAGCAGGCCAATTTTGCTCATCGCCGAATTTATTATTGTCTTTGAACTTTAGAACATGTATACCAAATTCGAAAGATTTATCTTAAAAACTGTGGCTACTATCGCGATACTACAGACATGCAGACCAATTTTTTCCTAATGTTATGGTTTTTGATCATAATTCGTCGAGATTCGTGCAGAAATGCAACAAACACTTTTTAATTTTTTTCCAGAAGTTGTACCTTTTTTCTTTCATTCATTATGTCTCTACTAGTGGTACCACATTCATCAAATTTAATGTGTTACCTAAAATGTTATTGAATGCCTTAATTGTCAAATTATTATATTTCCTTATATTAGGTATAAGAAAGTAAAAAGCTGTCAACCTCATAGTAGCTTAACCAAACATTGAATTAAAAAATATATTGTGTATACTCACATATAGTCTTTGAAATATTGAGTCGTAAGGTACATAATCTAAAGAAAATCGATCCCTAGATTTATTTGGTTTTGGAATATTAGCTGTAATGGTAGCTAAACAATACTGGGTTAGAAATGGAGCTTTTGCCGTTATACATTGTTCAAAGTGACCCATCTGGAATATACTACCACGGAGAATTCCTGATGACAATTTTGCTGTTGAATCCCACACTGAAAAATTATATATACCGTAATTACTAAATAGTTATTGATTTTACAAATTTTACATGAGCAAAAATCTAGTTTTTTTCATTATACTTAATGGGATCAAATGTCTATTGCATAAATAAATTGTTTCAAAATAGGTGAAATACGTAAATTATAAGTGATTCTTTTTGTCACATTTGGTAGATAGGAATGATCAAATTGTTCGAACCATTGCACTGGTTCAAATAATGTCTTTCTATATAATACTAAAAATTATATAACGATTATTGAAAGGTGTACGATACTAATGATTTAATTTATTATTAACGTAACTATTAATTAATTGTAAGTATATTATATTTCTGTCACATTGCACACTTTTCAGTAGTATAATTGTGATGACAGGCGTCAATAAATCAGTCTTCTTCTTTATGCAGTTCCAAAGATTCTCAATCAGGAATTTTTTCTCTTTTTACCCTTCAGGCAAAGTGTAGATTTGTTACATAGTAAACTAAAAAATTTAGTAAATAAGAACTCATACCAAACATTTTATCCAAACACGGAGTTGTTGATTTTTCTTTTTTCTAGTGGTTCTTATAGTTTGATCATGATCACACATTTTATATCCAGGGTGTTAATTAAGTACGTGGACCAACCTCAAGCGGTAATTCCTTGTATAATTTTAAGACAAAAAGTTCATATATACATATGTCCTAAACGTCTAGGGTTTGAGATACAGGGTGACAAAGTTTTCTTTTTTTAGTCTTTTTTATTTTTTTCTTATACAGTTTTAAAGATAATTAATTCAAATTCAGCACGTATAATATTTTTAACAGTATCCATGAAACAACGTTATTAACTTTTGAAACAATCTGCAGGATCCTAATTTCCTTTAAGCCCCCTGAAATTTTTTACGACAACACTAAGTCTAATTTACAATTTCATTCTTAAATTTTTTCGCTCACTTGAAGTTTTTCATTATTTTGAACGGTTTAGAAGTTATTTAGCAAAAAAATAAAATTATGCTTTGTTTTAAGGACAATGTCTTCAAAATCAGCACATACGTATAATCCTTTTAACAATTCCTATGCAAAAAACGTTATTAATTTTTGAAACAATCTACAGGGTCCTAATTAAAACTAAAATTACCATAATCTAAAGAGAAAATTAAGAAAGGTACGTAGAGTAGCACCAGTAAGTTTATAAATATTCTGTCAATGGTAGCACATACCTAGTCAAATAATAGGAATGATAATTCTCATGAAAATAACAAAATAGACCTTGATAAATAATATTAATTCATTTATTTTATAACGTAAACACAACATGACAGTTGCCAAAACCTGTTAGCAAAGTACAACACTATTGTAGTTTTTTGATAGTGAAGATTTATTGAATTTCCTTTTGGTTAAAATGATTGATTTCACAAACGGATATGGCAAACACAGTTTGTGTATAGAATGGCTCATGGTACAATATTCTCAACGTCGTATGACTAACAAACAAACTTTTATTAATATTCACTCCCGACTTTGTGAAACGAGTAGTTTTAAGAGGTCTACTGCCCCTGTAGGAAGACCCAGAACAGTAACGACAGTTCAGATAGAGAGAGGAAGCTGTCCTTAATGAAATTGAAGAAAATCCTGAAATTAGTACACGAAAAATTGCGGCTAAATTAAATATTACCCAATTAGTATGGAAAATTTTAAGAGAATACCAGCTTTATCCCTATCATATATAATGAATACACGCTCTTTTGTCGAGGGATTTTCCCCCAGAGAATAGTTTTTGCACTTGGAAACAAAATAAATTAAAATTCAAGGTTTTTATGCCAGATGTTGTTTACTGATGAAACATATTTTTTCCGTAACGCAATGATAAATATTCACAACAATCACATGTGGGCTGGAGATACAATTGAAAACAGTTTCCAAAAGTAGTTTTCTGTAAATGTTTGAGTTGGAATTGTTCGGGATTTTCTTATTGGGCCTCATTCTCTGCTTCTCAGGCTTAATGATAACGAATACCGACAATTTATAAAGTATGTCCTACCCGATCTCTTAAAAGATGTCCCAAAAAGGGAAAGATGTCGAATTTAGTTTATGCATGATGGTGCTCCACCAAACTTCAGCTTAGTTGTACGTGAGTATTTAGATCAAAATTATGCCGATCGATGGATAGGGCGTGCCGGACCACAATCTTGGCCACCTAGGTCGTCCGATATTAATTAATCTTCAAGATTTATTCCATTGGAAGCACCTACATTTTTTTGTCTACAGAGGTCCAGTTCAGAACGAAGAAGATCTAAGAAACCGAATACAAGAGTCATGCGAAATTATATGAAATATTCCTGGTATTTTTGAGTGGGTCCGTCACTTGATGTTAAAGGTGCATGAAGGTGGTGGCCATTTCCAGCAGTTACTGTAAGATAAGTGTTGTATCTTTGTTAAATTTTACTTTAGATTATGGTAATATTAGTTTTAATTAGGACCCTGCAGATTGTTTTAAAAGTTCAATAACGTTGTTTCATGGGTACTGTTAAAAGTATTATACGTACACATTCGGTTCTAAAACATCAAAATACGTAAGAAGACATGGTTTTGATTTAAAGTACAGACATTTTTTTGTGTGTGCCTGTGTTATCTTTAAAACTGTATAAGAAAAATTTTAAAAAATTAAAAAAAAAAAACTGTATCTCAAAAACCTAGACGTTTAGGACATATGTTTATATGAATTTTTTTCTCTACAAATCACACAAGGAATTACTGCTTGTTCACGTACTTAATTAATATCCTGTACAACAGACCCTGACCCCATATTATATGTAAATATGTAAAATAGTCGGTAGAAAATCCAAAAATTAATTTTTAAATTTTCTCGGGTTTCTTAAAAGCCAAGCCAAATAATTAATATTAATAATAAAAATACGCAATTTCTCTTTATAAATATATACTACAGTAAAAAATGCAAGATTTTCAATTTTCCCCTTTAACTTGGAAATTGAAATAGAATTCTATTTTTGTTGGGTTCTCTAAATTTATTCAATAATGTGCCTGGTTTTTTCGTTCTCCTCTTATTAAAGAACATAATTGGACCACTCTGACAATAACTCTACCTACTAAGAAAAAACAAGAAAAAAAAAACGAACATTTAAATAATAATAGGGTGTAAAAGATAACCTATGATTATAACATTACACCAAAGAAAAACTTTTAAAAATTCTTACTTTCATGAGCCCAGAGAGTAAAGTTTTTTAAGTTATCCATGTATAAATCACTGTGTTCCTTGCACACTGTATTATCACTTTTGGACACAGTAATAGGCAACGGTGGAAAAATTGACATTTGAAGCACATCATTTTCACAAGAAACCAAATATAAAACAGTAGACAAAATAAAGTATCCTATCAGAGCAATTTTATTTCTAAACATGATCCTCACATTTGTGATTTCATTTAACTTTAACAGTAATAAGTGTATTTATTATTTATGAAACAATGTAAGAAAAGTACATATATTAAAATGAAGGAAAATCTGCTATGAAAAAAGCTTTTATAAACTTGTGAAGGTATACGGAACGGTATTTTGTCCTTCGTTTCCTTGACAAAGCATTTCAGTTCAAGTTGAGTGCCATGCAAGAAATTAATGTAGTGCATGATAATAATAGTCGTTGATAATATGATGTAATGATGTATGCAGTTTAATTAATATAGCTATTGAGTAAAAAACTCATTTTCTACAAAAATAAATTTTTTAATCGTTATAATTATAGATTATATTTTGAAAAATATGATCTTTATTAAAATACTAGGTTAACTTTTTTTTAAATTGAAATAAAATTTTTATTTTAAGCATAGTTTTGTATTAATAATTTAAATAATGTATTTTTCAAAAGTTGGGATTTCACAGAGTAAGAAGAAGTAGGCATTTGTTTTTGCTTCTTATAAATATTTGAAAAACCAAATATAGCAAGATTTTAAAATGGTTTTGCTTTGCTACTGCTCTAATAACATAAATTTTTAAATTTGTGACAACGTTCTGGTAATAGAAGTACTTAGTTATTTTCCTTATTAGATCTTAAATTTTAATGAAAACAATAAAAGTTAACAACTAAAATTTCATATTGATATAGTCGTTAAAATAGTATCTACCGATGTTCTAAAATCATTTTAGTTTGGTAGTTTGGTATTTTCATAGTATATTATTCAACGATCATGTATTATTCACGAGGTCGAATTTTACAACTGTCGTAAATCACCCTAGTGAATAATAGCCATTATATGCAAGTAGAATACTACACTTTGTCCACAACTATTAAATAATAACAACTTGTGGTAAAATATCGCGATAAAAATACTGCACAAATTTTGCAGTTTCAAATCAAATACCAATTTCGAGCTTTGACTGACATGTCATTCGATGACATTTTTAACAAATGTTTGTTGATACGTCGTCGTAGACATTTTTGTTAGAGCCATTTACAGGGCACTTAAAAAAGTGGTGTTTTTAAAAAATATCTCACGTCACGGTCATAATGAAAATGACTATCATGTTATTTTACACTGTGATGACAGAATGCCAAAATTTCACATATTAATACTTGTGCCAAATATTAATATGACGACGTCATTTTCATTATGATGGTCAAAACAAGCCGATTTCTTCTTTTGTTAAATATGTGAGTGGAGCAGATTAATTACTGAATTAAAATGGTTACGTTTTCCAATTGCTGATTTTTTTAGTTGAAAATTTAAAATGCTTTGTTTATTTGATTATGTAGGTGATACAGGGATTATTTATTAAGAGAAGTGCCATATACAATCTTCAGCTCAGTTGTATTTTAAAACTGCGTTTTCACCACATATCCAACTTAAAATCTATAAATCACTGTTAAAATTTTTCTGTCAGTAATATCGAAAAATGAAGACATATGATTCATTTTAAATACAATACAGATTTAATATATAATCATATAGGCAATCAATACTGATGCGTGTTTTTTTCATTAATAAGGAAATACGATTATTTAGTTTCATAAAATGACACCAAATAAATTGTTCGTATTTATTATTAATAAAAGAAAATAGGCATTAGTATTGCCTGTAATTTTATGTATTAAATCCATATGATATTTAAGATGAATCATGTTGTGTACTCATTTTTTCGTTCTCATCGATAGAAAAATTTTAATAGCGATCTAAAGTTTTCTGTTGATTATCCTTGCGACGAAGGCATACTAACGCTGCCTTAAGGAGTAATAACTCCTTAAAATTTATACTTCAAAAATTATTTATTTTAATTTCATTTTTAAAGACATCAAGAGATTGATATTGTTTTATTGATAATAGTTTTTACACAATTTGGAGTTAGTAACATAATAATACTTTG